>NQII01000666.1:637886-715137 GCA_002778355.1 Clitarchus hookeri
CATGATATTAGGCAGGTGTACCCGTTTTTTTTGTCTCTTCAGTGTATTATCACACATCTGGCTACAAATATGGAATGTTAAGCGTCGCTACTATGCAAAGTTGGGAAGTTTCCGACGCATTTGACTGTTTCCTGAGCAAATATAGGGACGCTAGAATGGATGTATGGGGAATAACTTTACCACTCGCGCTTTCTTACTCTACGTATATACACTCATATAATAAATTTGCGAATACTTTCTTAGAGTGTACAGACATATTACTCTTATAATTATCGAAGTATTTTATTCAAAATGTCGCCCCTTTCGTGTACAAATGAACCATTGCAGTAATTATCAAAAATGTTTTTAGCAGTCCAAAATTTCTAAACAGTTTATTCTGTTCATAAAATTCATAAGGATAAAACTAAAGGAGAGACAAAATGTTTTAACACAATGAATTTCAAGAGAAATTAATTACTGTAAATTACTTATTTTAGCGGCGACTATTGCATTTAGTTTCAACAATGAACATCATAATCTTAGTGAACCATACCGGTTGCCAAGACAAAAAGCACGTATTGCCTTCATGACAGGAGGGTTGCGTTTGTATAGGACTACATATATTTATAAAAAGAAACGAGAATAGAGGCAAATTATTAGCACACTATCTACTGTACCTGCTTCATATGTTACGAAGTTAAACAAGTGCATTAACTGGCGTACTTAATATTTTCAGTTTTTATTAAAATTGTATTGAATTAAACTGTTAGAGTTTACTGAGTCCTACACGGAATTGTTTAGCTTACAGTGAATGTGGTATTAGGAGAAAAATTCAACAAAATTAACACTATTTCCTGGTAAATTGTACGTGTATGAATCACAAAAATAAATTGTCACTGCATCGAAAACCTGTGGTTTGCTACTGGTTCCTTCAAATTTCACTAACATTTTATGCACGCAGGTTTATAATTACATACTATTATCTTTAGATACGCGATACAATTATTTTTCCAATAAAATTCATTATGGTGAATTACAGAAATAAAATTAGGACAATGAAGAACTATTTGTTTTGGAATTCCTAAATTCTAGTTCTCGGTCAAACACTCAAACCGGTGTGGTATTCTACGAAAATCATAAAGTATTACAGAATTACAAAATTTTGTAATGCACAAAATCAGAGGTCGCATATGTTTGTGTGTGTGCATGCGATATGAAAGTTTGTATGTATAAGAATATAATGTATGTAGTGTACGTAATTACAGGATATATTTACGCATGCATGTATGCAAGTGTCTTTACTGCATGTACTTACGAACGTGTGCTTAGGTACACTTGTACGTGTGCATACATAAATGAATGAATGCATATACAGGTAGTTCGGAAACTCAAACTCCAGACATGGTTTCTTTCGACCAATAGTAACACAAAAGCCATATACACTTATATCCGAACAAGTATTTTATAATCTAATAATCATGCTCAAAGTAGGGCAAATTGCATAGGAAGTAGGCGCGACGCTGTGTATGTAACCATTCAGTGTAATGCGCCTGCGACCTATGCCACTCGTCCTACACGCGTTATCTCATATCCTTGTTCTCCAGGCGTTGTACGCCGCATCTTTCAATACAATTAAATGGTATAAAAATATTTTTCCTGATATACGTGCAAATGGCTTTCGCACTATGATTGGTCCAAAAAACTATGTCTGGAGTTTGAGCACTGAGTTTCCGAACACCGATACCTAAATTCAGTTTTATCGAAATTATTTTCTCCCGTGAACTACACACTTTATTTCAGTGTCTGCGAAGTCAGCTTTTCTATTACAGATTATTATGTAGCGGCGCGGTAGTTGAACAACCAAATTTTAACAATTTTTTGAGCAAATCGAAATGAAGAGTTAGCATTTTAGCTTAGGAAGCTAATAGGTAATGTCATATTATTGTTTTGGTAGCACGGGAAGGATCTCATAATGGCAATGCGCTGATACGACTATAGTTGAAGTCAAAATAAATTGGTCGTAATTTGTGAGTATATGGCATCAGCTTTCAGCTGCGTATGCTGTATAAAATTACTCCCTCGCGTATTTGTTTCGAGTGTAGTTCAATTAAATTGCAGAATTTCGCCAAACACCCGGGATTGTCCGCAATATTCGAAAACTTTATTTCCTCGTACTTCTCTCGTATATGCGACGACGTCAACAAACGAAGAGCGTCATCGTAGGAGGCAACGGGGAACGCTGGATGCGGATAGCATAATATTACGATGAACGCCATCTTACTATTTATTATAAACTCTTTGGCGCACCCTCGCTAATTGACTTTCGTATATTATCAACTGGAATGGAAAGTTACCCAGATATGATAGCCCTAAAATAAGAGTTTTATAGTTTTGCTGACTTTTGGTGCCCTAGTCACTGTTTAGTTTAATTAAAAGATAAAATATCGCTCGAACTGTTACAGATTTATGTCGCAGAATGATATTTAACCTCATTTCACGTTGGCTGCGTTTTTTTTTTAATATTAGTAAATGTGGTAATTGAATTTGCTGGGAATTAAATTCGAATATTACTACAGTAACTTGTGGCATGTTCTCTTTGTTGCTCCGCTGATAAGCAACACTTTTAAGATAGTTTTATTATTAAAAAGATACGCATGAATAAAATGAAAACGTATTTAGCGCACATTTTTATTTTGAGGGCTACTTCCTTCAGTGTATTTTAGTGTGTTCAGCTGGAATGCTGAGGGTGTCAGTCATAACAATAACAGTGGCACGTGGCAAGTTGTACTGTTCTTGTGCGAGTGGAGAAAGGCGTGTTCTGCTTTAGTTTGACTGCCGGTAACACGGGAACCTATATAATTTGTAACTTGTACATCATTCACTAAATTTTTCCACACACCAAAAGCTGTTCTGCACGACCGATAAGAAGTGTCACACAACCACTTGGATAAGACTGTCGCATTTAACGCTTCCTTCAGCCGATCAAAGACATTGACATTCGCCATTAAATACAACATGCAAAAGGGAACTTCTGATGCAGTTCTCACAGCCACGTCAACAACTTCATCTAAATGAAAATAACAGGCATATGATTTAAGGTTCGATCTCAGCCTTGTACTGAACTTATACTGGACTTGTAGTCCATTCACGGTTACTTTATACTTTAATGAAGCCCTGCCGAGGTTCTTTTTCCAGGAGATTCCTCCGTTTCATGCGACCAAAGCTTAAACGAGTCTAGAAAATTACACCAAAAAGGACAACGCACAGCGTTCGTGCTTACTCACTGTAATAATATTTTTCATAAAACTATTTATTACTAGGCATTACCAACACACATATTTTCTCACTGTTTTTATTTATATTAGCTATAAATTAAATATTATAATTTGGCAAAAAAAAAATATAAATTAATTTTTAATTTAAAAAAAGGTGCTTATGTGTTTTTTTGCGTTAACACCAGTACACAACTATTGTGATACGTGACATGTAGGAAACAAACAAACCCGCCGTACATTGTGTGATTATTCAAAGGCGTGATTCTAAAAGTGTGAAGAAACCGCGAATAGACTATATCAATGATTTTAATAAGAACAATTTCAAAAATGCCTGTATATATTTTTTACTTGTTTATCTAAATCAACAGGGAAGACATACCATTTGGCAGAATAACGTATAATTATGGGACAAAATTTAAACAGTTACATGATCGTAAATGAGAAGTTAAAAATTACGTTTATAGTGTTTGGCAGCGTACTTAAAGGAATACAATGGCATTTTCAATTATTTGTTTTAAACCATGGATGTGAAAAAAAAAACTTAAAGAATACAATTCGGGCAATGAGACCAAACCTTTTGAATATAGTGGATAAAAGTTTCAGTACTTAGTTTTATTTCTTATGGAAAGTCAGTTAAAATGCAATTTTTTAAAATGCAATACGAAGTGCCATTTTTATTTCAATGCACTGCGTGTTCTTGTCTGTCGGTTGTTTTATGGGTTCTTCGTAATGTTACAGAGTAACTAAGAATACAGAGGTGAAATAGCCTCTTCTCCCGCGAACTCCAGCCGGACACGCCAGCAAAATGGGGTCACTGACCAGCAAATTTTGGAACACCGTTCACCAATCAGCGTCTGGTAATTTACTGGCCACTTGACAGCCCAACCAACCGGAAACCTTCCGCAGCGCGCAGTAACCAATCAGGCACGAGGCCCGTTCCCAAAGCCTCCCGTGCAGTCAATCAGAGAATGGGTACGCCCACATCAAAGGACCAGCCACGTTATTTCGTCTGTGGAATTATATACATACTCTATAGTAATGCACTGGTATAGCCCATTCGCGGTTTCTTTACATTTTAAAAATCATACCTTTGAAATATCACCCCATGCATGAAGCGCTTGGTGGTTATGTATCACAAGAGATTTATACTTGTGTTTTCATAAAAATTACCTTATTTTTTGGTTAAATTGAAATTTAACTTACAATTTATTTATGAATTATAATATTTGATTTATAATTATTATTAATAAAAACAGTGAGAAAATACGTATGTGGGTAATACCTAGTAAGGAATAGTTGTTATGCAAAATATTAACACACCGAGTGCTTATAAATACGTTGCGTAGTCCCTTTGATGTAATTTCCTAGACTCGGTTGAGCTTTGTTTGCATCAGGGAAAGGTTATCCTGAAAGTATAACATTAGCAAGGCTTCAGAGAAGCTGTGAATAACCGTGAATTGACTATATTTCCCATCGCCCGTCGCCCAGGGGTCAGCAGCAAGCACGACGCGCACCCGAGAGGGAGATCGTATCGCCGCGCCAGGCGAGGACAGCAAGCAAACAAGAATGTCACGACTCCCTGGTTTAATATCGCCGGCTGTTATCACCACATTGCGGGGCGGGCGACAACGCTGCCCGTCATCCGTGACGGATGACGTCGTCAGGAGGCGATCAAGAGCGGACGAATCACTCGTCGACGGACGGTCGTGTAGGCCGGCGTAGACCCCGACACTCCAGCAACGCGAGCCGCGAACACGATTTTAATTAAAGCGGAGTAACCAATTTTTTGTCGGGCTCGTGCTTCGCATGAAGATAATCCCGACTGAGGAAGTTCGCGGAAGGGGTCGTGATCAGCGTTTAAATTACGACACGACAACTGTGTTCGGATAAGAATGGCCTGGGGAAAAATCGATTCACGCGAGCTGTCGACAACCCTCCAGCTTGCATTCCGTGGCATTCCGTGGCAATGTCGCATGGACAACGTCGATGGTGTCAGAATGTTATGGCAGCAAATCGGTGGTTTCATCTGACCAACAAGTTCACTGCAGTCCACCGGAACTACCTTAAATAAAAAAGCATATATTTGTTCGCAAAGGCGGCTACTGTAAATATTGCTGCGGTTATGAAATCATATTTTTAAAATTATCTTTAAAAAAAATTAACGCAGTCGCGTGTACATTAATATATGTATCATATATACTGTTATACAGAGCAGTGAAGAAAGCTTTTTGTTGCTATAATAACGGTTTGAAGAAGTGTAGTACTTGCATCAAAGAAGACATTTCCACTAGTTCTGTTGGATAAAACAGACTTATTTCTCTTCCTCTCCCTCACAAATACACACACATAGAGCGTAAACATTCACTTACGTATCAGCTCACTTCACTCAATAATAAGAAAGGAGATTACAGACAAAATTTGAACTTTAGCGATAGATTAAACATTCCTCTTAACAAATATCATTGTTTCAGGAGATGGGGCATCTGCTGTTGTATGGTTAGAGCGCTAGCCTCTCTCCATGGCGATCTGGGCTCGATTCCCGACAGATTCGAGTGCGGATTTTTCGCATGTGGAAAATGGCGAATTTTCTCGGGGCCTTCCCGCTCCTTTCCACCACTGCGGTCCATCGTTCCTCCACCTACACATTTTTTTTTAAATGGTCCATCCCTCGGTTTTGTTTGCCGTTGGCCTATTCTCATTTCGTTCGTACCGATTTTTTTATGCGTGTTTAAAAACAGATACACACATAGGAAATATAAAATTCTTGTGTGAATTGACTAAAATGATTTATGTTATTATCATTGCAATACTTTAATTTAAAAAAAAAATGTTTTAAAAATATATTTTATACCGATAATTGGACATTTTTAAAAGTTTATAATAATGGAATTAATATATGAAATTATATTAAAACTAAAGTTGCTGTATTTTAATTCACAATATTCACTTGTAAATATTAAAAAAATTTTAATATAAATATTTTACTCTAAATAATTATATGTATACGTAATTGCTAATAAATAATTACTACACAAATAAAATAGCTGAATTAATAAATTAGATATGTTTCAGAATCATTTCAGTTACAGCCGTAGTGTATTAAACAAACAGCTACTTTTGTTCGATAATGTATATTAGGCCTAAATATAACGTGTAGCTTTGTGCGTGTTATTGGTTCAGCATAATGGACCTTCCGTCGCATACATATACGCCTACATCTACATATTAATGCGTATATGTGTTATTACACTAAAAGACTTATTCATCCATAATGGGAGAAATCTGCGTTCGGCACCAGCCAAACTACAAATGTTTCAGTAATTGTAACTTAGTTTTCTGTATATGCTAATACGCTGACATGACTTTCCACATGGACATTTTCTGTGTTTCAACGCTGCAAGGTACACATTTTTTTTGTAGAAATGTACAAGTATCAGTATAACCGTCTGGTGTATGGTGGCACCTATAAAAATATACTTTTGTTTGATTTTATTGGCAGCAAATATTTTCGAGGCTGCAGAATGTAATCTCAACAACGAACAGTGTCTCCCGTCATGTGAGGGACTTGCCTCACTAAGACACTGTTTTATGCTGCGAACAGTGTACATGGTTGAGCCTAACTCCTCTTCCTGGGCAACGTTTCGTATTTGGAACACTGGACTGTAAGTGTTACGGTGCAGGGGGGTGTTTTAGGGTGCTGGTCACGAATAAATGCGTTATTTTACATTTGTACGAAATATTGTTCTACTTGTAGACATAACTAACAGGAGCTATTTCCTCACANGGGACTTGCCTCACTAAGACACTGTTTTATGCTGCGAACAGTGTACATGGTTGAGCCTAACTCCTCTTCCTGGGCAGCGTTTCGTATTTGGAACACTGGACTGTAAGTGTTACGGTGCAGGGGGGTGTTTTAGGGTGCTGGTCACGAATAAATGCGTTATTTTACATTTGTACGAAATATTGTTCTACTTGTAGACATTACTAACAGGAGCTATTTCCTCAAAAAAAAAAAAAGCAGCAAATTTGTTTTGCATAATGAGATGTCAGAATTACAATTTCAATGTTTTTGGAACGTGCAAATAATAAAAACTAGCTCACGTACTGAAACTAGATAACTCACGTTGAAATAAGATACCATGAAATCTGTAAAATCATGATACGAAATGTTTCCGCAATTATTAAAAATTGCTTGAAACAAAGCAATTTTTTTGCATATTTTGATTTGTAGTAGTCTATGAGTTTTTGCAAAATGTATTTTGTTAAGCTTAAAATGAATCAAGGCATGAACTTTGAGTTACTCTTATTCAATTTTCTGTTTATTGTTATCGTTTATTTTATACGTAGCTACATTCTAAAAACACTAAAATGGTGACTTTGACATGCAATAATGTAAAAACTACGCTATATAAAATCATTTATATAAGGAAATTATACTGACAATAAATTATGCTTACAGGTTGGACGGTATTTCGAACAAATCAATAATATATTTTTTGGTGATCAGCACTCTTAAGGGAGACACACAGGGGACACGTCCCCCCACCCCTCCCCCCTTCCCAATAAGAGCTTTTAAACATTGCCAGAGCCACATCAAATCAACACAGGCAGAATCTTAGTTACTTCACTATTCATCATCCAAACTTCTAACATATTTACATATTTTTTCTTATAAACTTACAAGGGTTGTCACTTTAGAAATAGGTTTCTCGGTAGATGAAATTATATCATGAATTTATATGAAAAATCATGTTTTCCCTCCTTTACTGAGTTCTGAATGCGCCACTGATACGGCGGTAAGAGTTTGCACGAGGACTATAGGTTGTTCATGGTAACCTGAGTACTTTTGAAATCCCTGCTGAGGATCTGCTTGTATGTACATTGTGTATTCTTCCACCACATGTTAAATCAACATTACCACAGGCGTGGTCACTTTTTTTCATTCGCCAGTCAAATTAAACTGCAAAATTATTAGAAAAGTAAATATTCTAAAAATATGCTAATTCTTACAATTATGTGAGTATAAAATAGAAAACATAAGAAACCATTTCAGTATTCACAAATTATTAAGTTTTCTTTTCATTCAATGTTAAGACATGGAGCTACTTTTCCTCAGAAGTTACCAACTTTAATGGGCGTAGGCCAGCCGGTGTACCTGTTAAAATATATGCAGGTAGGGGAAATCACATTTTTTAAAAGTTGATTTCAAATGTGCTCAATTAATTGTGAAAAGCCTACAATGCCAGGCACACAGCCCAGACCTCCGGGGGGTTGTAACGTAAGGTGACGTTAAGCTGCAGATTGCAATGCGCTTGCGCAAAGGTGTATCCACCCCCTCCCCCTACCCTTGCAATCGACGCGGACGGCCCGCATAGCCGCATTACGAGCCCGGGGCAGAAGAGTACCATCAAGGCAGGAGTACGTAGGGGCGGAGAGGGGCAATCTGCCCTAATTTGAGATGCCTACGCTGAGTCGCGCGCGGCCCCGCGGCGCGAAAGGTCATTCGCGCACACGCCGGCAGAGGATATATAGAAGGGATACTACCTGGTACCGCTAAAAGGATGGAAAGAGGGTTGGCAAACGCCGTACCCGGTACGTGCCTCAATAACATTGAGAGCGGATTTTTTTTTTTCCACTCCCAGTGAACTAAGTATTGTTTAGAGGTGTCCCTGCAGCTTTCTCGAGTGCAGAGCGTTGTAAATGGGAAGGGGGGGGGGGCGGAAAACCCAGTGGCGTAACTAGGTAGTGACTACGGGAAGTAATATGCTGCGGATGGGTGTGGCGAGCATTGAATACTCCACACTCTAAAATACATAGAAACTGCAGATATTGTCCACCTTTGGAATTAAATGCTACATTCTTAAGTCTTAAGTATGTACGCACTTATGAGAGAAGAAAAATAGCGAGAGGCTCACGTAAAAATAATAGGACGGTCGAAAACTCAAGGGGAGGATGAGCAAAAGCACTTATTTATTTGTATGGTCGTTGGGTAGAAAATGCAATGGGATGAGTTATAACGTTAAAACACATGTTTCGGGCTTGAAAAGAGTAAATGAGAGCGCTGCTCTTGTGCACAAAGAGAAGATAATTTCGGTACGGAGTCGCACTCACGTGAACTTGTACTGAGGTAACTACTTGGCGAGAACAATTACACTGCCGAGCAATGAAAATAGGGCACCCAGAAGAAATCACGCGACAACCTCGAAGCGATGTAAACACCGAGAGTACAGGATGGTATGCACATCATACCATGTTGTGCGTTTGCATTCGACTGCACACCCGGAAGTTGAGCTGCAAGCACCATCCAGTGGTCGTAGACACTGACGTGTAGTCGAAGACCAATTAACACGAGAAACACCAGACGATACCAAGCATGCTTACAGAGAGAAGAACGCCGAGAAGACGCCAAAGACGTCGCATTACGCAATTGATGGACTTCGAGAGAGGACTCATAGTTGGGTTAAAAACCGCAGGGTGGTCGATAGTCCACCACGTGGATCGTTAGGACCATACTGTCCGATGCTGTAGGGAGCAGTGGATACGCGAGAGCATCCACACACGGAGGGGCCGGCTCAGGACAGGCGAGGTCGACTACCAGTTGAGAGGATCGACGGATCAATACGCCAGGCGCGAAGGGATCCCACGGCGATGTGGTCCACGATACTGGCCAGTGTTAGGGAAACTTTTTTTACCCACGATCCATTTCCCGATGCCTTGCAGAGGCGACTATGTGATCCCAGCGCTAATTACACATGCTGCCATTAACTCTGTAACAGCGGTGGCTCGCCATCGATGGAACGCCATCGATTGGCGATGTGTCCCGCTTCGTTATGGGGACTGATGATCATCGCGCCGGGTGTGAAGGATCGCTGGTGAACACCACAATACCAACCTTGCTATCGAGCGGCACACTTCCCCCCACGACTGGAATTATGATCTGGGGAGCCATAGCCTACGATGGCCGAGCCGCTCTCGTCGTGTTACGTGGGATACTGACGGCCCAATGGTATGTGGATGAGATCCTATGCCTCCATATGCTACCATTTCTGGACGGGATTCCAGGTACGATATTCCAGAAGGACAACGCCGACCGCACACGCCACAGGCCACCCAGGATTGCCTCCGTCATGTCCAAGCACTACCATGGCCTGCCCGTTTCCCTGACATGTCCCAAATCGAGCATGTGTGGGACCAGTCAAAACGCCAGCTTCCGCCATGTCACAGTATCTGAGATTTGGAACACACCGTCTGTAAGACCGTTTGCCCCAGGACAACATCTGAAGTCTGCTGGACTCCATGCCAGACTGTGTTGCAGCGTATTTAGCAGCGCGAGTGGGTGCATCATACTACTGGATATTACCGAACGGTGTACCACAGACCCATATGCAATTGTCCTGCTGCTCTGTTTTTGCGATCACGTGTGTTACTCATCTGTATCACTACTTCTATAAAGTTTCAATACCATCTGATGCACCCTCCTGTGTTCACTATTTCAATTGTCCGGCAATGTACTGTATTTGCCTGGCTATCCGCAAGACAGTAGGCTGCCTAACGCACGCTTTGTCTAGAGCCCAGGGACGTAACATAAAAAAATACACTGCAGGCAAGGAAATGGTTCCACTGTTATTTACATAACAAAAAGTAGCAAATTTAAAATAGGTTAAATTATACCAGACATGGTGCTGGTAAAAAATCTAAGCTTTCTGTACAAAATTTGGTTTATTTCTGTGATAGGGAAACTAGTTGTAAAACACATTTCTTTGAAAATTTTAGTTACATGGCATGACTGATTAATAAATGCTCAAGTAGATATCGCACAAAAATTACAATTTGTAATACTTTTTTTTTTGGATCAGACACTTGTTATTGTCGTTGCAATAACGATATTTTATTATGCTTTTAAAGTAAGAAATTTCATCGAAATCTGTTTAGCAAAGCAGAGTTGTTAGGAGGCACATATGCAGACCCTCNTCGTTGCAATAACGATATTTTATTATGCTTTTAAAGTAAGAAATTTCATCGAAATCTGTTTAGCAAAGCAGAGTTGCATATGCAGAACCACTGAGCACGCTGAGACAAAGGCGTTGTTATAGCCTCTCTTTCAAAAAGTAAACAAAGAAAAAAGTCCATGAATATTAAACGAAATGTATTCGTGGTGGATTTTAAGTACTTGAATTTGACCTACAGGCTAGCTCTGTGGACGACGTTGTTAGAGCGTTAACTTCGGAGCTCGGAGTTACGGGTTCGAATCGCTGTTTAACCACGGATGTACGAGGCATTATATACATCAGTTAGGTTAATTTAGCCCACTTTGTAATCCCCCTTACAGTCAGCCCATTCTCTCCACATGATGGCCATAGTTTTTCCCCCATTACAAAATTCAATAACAAAAAAAAAAAAAAAACGCTAATGTTACAAGAAAGGAATACAATTCTTGACGGTTTTTGTGTGGGTTTCAGATGCGAACTGAGTAACGAGTAAGAGCTGCTATGGCTTCTATGCAGTAAAAGATACATGTGCCCTGCAGCCATCACGAGACCAAATCTCCAGTGACTGTTCAGCGCAATTTCCGAAGAAAGTAACAGAAGAAACAGATGGCATGTTCGTCAATGAAGAAACTGTTGGCAGAGTGCGTGAATCATTCCAGCAAATCCCCTCCAAATCAGTACGTTATTTGGGTGAATTTGGATTCCACGTCCAACGGTGTGTAAAAAAAAAAATCTTGTACAAAAGTCTTTAGTCGTATGAATACACAGTGCAGATCATTCAAGCCACCCTCGTTGTACTGCCTCTGCGACTGAGTATTTGCATCGCGTTGATGACGACAATGCATATCTGCAGCGTATGTTTCTTCTCAGATGAGGCTACGTCACACACCTCCGGTAAGCTGAATAGCCACTATGTCCGTGTATGGGGGTCCGAAAAACCATACGCCCTTATTGAACGCGAGAGGGATAACCCGAAAGTGAACGTTTCGTGCAGCCTCATACAGCACGGAGTCATTGGTCTCTTCTTTTATGCTGAGGCCAAATAACGGCCAACGTGTGCCTAAACACGTTAGAACTTTATGTAGCACCTCAACCAGAAAGTTTCAACCTTAGTTAGTGTTCCAACAGGATGGTGCACCGCCACATTGTAGATAAACCGNTGTTTCTTCTCAGATGAGGCTACGTCACACACCTCCGGTAAGCTGAATAGCCACTATGTCCGTGTATGGGGGTCCAAAAAACCATACGCCCTTATTGAACGCGAGAGGGATAACCCGAAAGTGAACGTTTCGTGCAGCCTCATACAGCACGGAGTCATTGGTCTCTTCTTTTATGCTGAGGCCAAATAACGGCCAACGTGTGCCTAAACACGTTAGAACTTTATGCAGCACCTCAACCAGAAAGTTTCAACCTTAGTTAGTGTTCCAACAGGATGGTGCACCGCCACATTGTAGATAAACCGNAGCACCTCAACCAGAAAGTTTCAACCTTAGTTAGTGTTCCAACAGGATGGTGCACCGCCACATTGTAGATAAACCGTTCATGATTTCCTGGATGCAACATTCCCCGGACATTACTCCACTCGATTTTTTCGTCTTGGGTTATGTTAAATACCGAGTCTATGCAACACGTTTGCCAGATGTCAGGACACTGAAGAGGAGGCCAACGGATGCAACTGCTTCTGTTTCCGAAGGAACGCTGAGAGCAACGTGGCGAGAATTGAACACCATGTAGATATTCTTCGTGCAACTAACAGTGCATATGTTAATGAAGTTTCCTAGTAATAAAAACGTAATGGGTTACTATAATTTTTTGTAAAAAACTGCGCTTTGCTCTCATTTTTACACGTTGTGTAAATGAATTATGGTCATTATGGGCATTCTGTATAGCGAAGTACGGATAATTTTTTCTATTGCAACTCATTTAATGTATTTGAGCTCTCATTAATTTATTCATTAACGACACTATTCAAAAGTTATTGCAAAAGTGTCTCGAACCGTAGGCATACCAGGAAACCAAATTCAATAAATGTGTATTATGTTACTGCTGCTGAGATCTGAACAGCTGGGAGATTGCTTCTCGTAGATGTTTACTAAACCGGAGGGCATGTCCCGACGTAAAAGTGATGAGAAAGGAAAGGGGAGAACATATTCAATTTTGCTTTACTTAGCGTATCGTTCAAGGGAAACGCAATGTAAAGGTAATATGAGATGACACAATAGCGTGCCACGTATTACCAAACATGCTGATGAGTAGTTCTTGACAATATATGCCTCTCCCTAGAACAGGACCTGAGAAAGTTGTCGGAGCTTCGGGGGAAGAAGAGGGGAATGAATAAAAGACACAACATTCATAACTGTGTTTTTTTTACATCTCGCTGCAGTCCTGGACCGTAATAAAAAGAACCATTATCCCATGTCTTCACAAAGAGGTCAGGAACAATGGGGATAAAAAATACCAAAGAAAGCGTAGAGGGGCCACAAGTATTGCAGCCCATTCCGAGCAACTCTGGGAGGCTACAGTGGCGCGCAGATGTGTTGAGGTAATCAGCTTGATGACCGTAATTACGTTAATATTCAGTACGTGTTGCGAGCTCTACTGCCAGTAATAAAACATGACCTGGAGCTGCGCTGTATGGGTCCGTCGCTGGCGAGGAAGGCACATTTATTCTAAGTTATAATCATGCACTTAAATTCACATTTAAAACTAAGGGGTAGCAATCTTGGCAGAAGGTAAGAGAAATACTAAATATCTGCGCTGTTTCAACAAATAGAGGGTGTATTGTTTCTACTGTATCAAAACTGCGGTAAAACTATTCTGCACGTTTTCATAAACAGGCAGAGTCAGTTAAGATGTTTTTTTTCATACGAGAAAAGTTCACAGTGTGAGTCATTAAAATAAATAAACCCAGATAAGAAAATTACGTAATAAATACGCTGAAAGTTAACATTTTATTACATTGTGTTAACAATTTAAAAACCAGAGTTTTATTTCGGTTCTAGAATAACGCATGCTCCTGATGAACAGATTCACCCAAGAATATACCCTGAAGAGCCAAAAAAACCGGTATAGGCGTGCGTATGCAAATAACAGAGGTATGGAACCAATCAGAGTAACGCGACACGGTCGGCAGCTAGATCGGTTACTGCTGCTACAATGGCAGGTTATCAAGATTTAAGTGAGTTTGAACGTGGTGTTATAGTCGGCGCACGAGAGATGGGACATAGCATCTCCGAGGTAGCGATAACATTTGAATGTTCGCGTACGACCATTTCACGAGTGTACCGTCAATATCGGTAATCCGGTAAAATATCACATCTTCGACATCGCTGCGGCCGAAAAAAGATCGTGAACGCACAGGACAAACGACGACTGACGAGAATCATTAAACATGACAGACGTGCGACCCTTTCTCAAATTGTCGCAGATTGGATTTGTGGACTGCCCTGCAGGAATAATGGTGTGAATTGCCTCCTGCATACCTTCAGACATTAGTGGAGTCCACGNTAATGGTGTGAATTGCCTCCTGCATACCTTCAGACATTAGTGGAGTCCACGCCACGTCGTCTTGCGGCACTTCTGCGTGCTCGGGGGGCCCCTACACGATATTAGGCAGGTGTACCAGTTTTTTTTTTTTGGCACTTCAGTGTATTACTTCAATAATAAACTACTGTTAGGCTGGAAAACATTTACGTATAGTAGCATTATACTGTTTCAGAATTTAAATGTAATGATTTAAAAATATGGAATTTTCTGAACAATTGTTGAATTTTCTTCTTCTGATTATTAAAACTTAACAAAATGCTCGAGTCCACTGAAACTCCTTTTCACCTACCAGACATCTCTAAACCGAGTGATCATTTGATAAAGACGTTTAGTTTGTTAAAAGGACAATATTTAAATTATAACATGAAAAATGTAATCAATTTTTCGGTACTCTTTAACTGAATTATAAGCTGGTATACTGTAGCATTCGTTAAACTTAGAATTTTGTCTTAGTTTGTAATCAGTATGAAGAAAATAAGTCTAGTCACTTCTACAAGAATTTCGTTTTGAATTGCATCGAAGTCAGTGATAACGAGCAAACACTTACCTGTTATTGACTAAATGTTTCCAAATGCAATAATTGAAGTAATAACAAAAATACTTACCATAATAAAAATGTACGAACCGCCTATTACCTTAGATTTGGGAAAAGCTGCGTTACAACCTCCATTATTTACATTTATCTCCGCCAATAAAAAAATCGGACAAAAAAATGGGTGCGTGTACTTATGTACGCGCGTTAGAAGTTATACTTCTTTGGCGTGACTAAAATAAAATTTCATTGCGTATGTAAATAATTAATGTAAGTAGGAAAAACGATAAAATGACCGAAGAGAGACATTAAATACTATTAATAAAGGTTTGATTAAAGAACATAATTAAATTAAAAAAGACTTGAGAATAATAATTACAAAATTTAACCTCAAATAATTGAAAACACTTTCAACATTTCATTATACAATTTTTTTCACTAACCAATTTTTTACGTTACAATGTAAGTAAAATTAATTAATAAGATATATATATGTATATACACAATGAATTACTAATATAAATGAAATGTTTTTCAATTTGCTTATTAAATGAATTGATTTTCTGTCGGTTTTAAATATAATCACGTGTTATGTTGTGTACCTTGCGTTTGTATATAGCTAGACAATACGCGCATGCGCGTTGGGTCATATCCCCACCACGTTCACTGTCGAATTTCGTTACACTGTGTGCACGCAACTTCCGTTGCACACTAAATTTTTACTCTCAACGCGCCAAAAGAAGTATAACTTCAAAAAGTAAAATGAAAGCCACTAAGTGGTGAACTGTTATTGCATTTCCCTCGAAATATTTCAGTGAAGACACAGTTCTAGCGGGACAAAGGTAGCGTGGCTGTCGTTCAATCATCTGTCATAGGATTCTGTGGAGCATTAATATTTAACACACGAGAATGTGCTGAAAGAGTTACCTACTTGCAGCCTTCAAGAGGTCAGCTAATGAAGATAAGGAGAACAATAAATGCGTTATGAGAGATTTCTAAATGTAGTTACAGCACGATTTGCTTGCAGATAAGCTGAGCGTAGGAAGTATTCATTGCAAAGGGAAGACAAAACAGCCAACAAAACAACTGGGGCGAGCTAATCTTCACTGCACATCCGTTAAGTGAGGTAAATGCTTGTAAGCCCCAGGAAAATGCAAATCCTACTGTCTTTTAGCTCCATCGCGCAAGGAAGCAACATGAGCGTAGAACTTGAATTTCACAGCTGTCCTTAAAAACACGTTACTATTATTTTGGGATATATGTACAGTTAAGTTAAAAAAAAAACGTTACGTGGTGGTATTAATATTTATGTTGCTCAACGAAGATAATTTTTAAGTGTGGAAATAACAAAGTCGAGATGTTTTCAAGCTAACATCAAAATGAAAAACTTCACGTTGTTTCCATCTTAAGGCAGTGTCAACCGTAGAGCGAATTTGAGGTAGAATGCGTATGACAGCTGCACAGTAACCAATCTCCGTGTCCTAACATTGAACTGCTTTTCTTCCTGCAGAACGTTCTTACCCACATGGCTTCGAACGGGGCCAGCACACTGTTTAATTAAACAAGTGCTTTGATATACTAGTACATTGCTTTTGACTATGTTTTACCGCAAATACACTCTTAAAGTGGAATAAGTGAGAATGTCACTGCTTAAATCGGTTAACAGTGCCTGGCTGATTCAACAGTCACGTCAATGAATTTAACTGATGAATTGGTGAGAAAATGCGAGTTTTCCTTACCTTATTGATACAGTGATATTTTCCGCTTATTCATCAACCATTTCATTCTCTGTTTTTCAGTGATTTGTTTTTTGAGTAAAATATCAGTTAAAAGAACGTGTATCAAATGAAATAACAACGCATAAACTAATAAAACAGATAAAAATACTTTATATAATGTGAATTTCGTCTTTCATAATAACATTTTACGAGGTAGCATGAACACAATGTCATTTATTCCATTTCTACGTCCTTCATTTCGTTTTCACGTAATCTTCATGGCTTTCGGTTTGAAAGTTTAAACTACATTAAATGTGGTGAAGTGAGTGCACTAATAGGTGATATCTGTTTTAACAATCCTAACGTTACCAATTAAAATTAAATATATTTTCCCCGTCGTCAACTTAAGATTGGTAGTTTTATTGGTGCGGTAACGGTTTAAAAGCTGAGTGGGGTTGGTGCGAGTTCAATCCTCACAACCGGCAAAGATATTTTAACTGTTTCAAAATACGTTAAATTGTGCAATATAAATAGCGACTACCGGAAATACGTTTATTACTCGTAATGATTTGTCTAAATTCAATAAAGACAATATTCATTCGCCGCATGCAGCCGGCCGTCATTTATTCAAGCAGTGAAATTGTGTCACCAAAACAAGAGATTTTCCACTGATTCAAATTTATAGTGTACGTTATAATTATATATACATGATTATTTAATAATAATTACATATAGTATTATATAACTATTTAATAATTATTACATAATATAATAATTTTTCCCCGTAAAAGTTTATGCCGGTTTGTTGTAAGGCTAAATGTAAACAAAATAAATATTTGTATATGAACACATGTTTTTTTTTTTAAATTTCTTATGGCAGTTTTCTTTAGAACATGCTCATAAAACTGAAACCATTATAGGCTATTCATAGCGAAATCGTACTTAATAAAAGTTATTTTCAGCTTATTTGTATCCGTTTGTCAATTGTGAGTATGTAACTGATAAACACAGTGCATACATGTTTTGTTCTCGCAAGTTAAAGTCTGAGACTACAATAAAATATAAGTTTTAGTTATTATCCATGCTGGAGGGACCTTAAAAATTACTCGATTCTCCGTGGATAATTTATAACTAATTTTTAGTCTCAGGCGTCGACACGGAGGAGAAGAGACAGGACCCAGTTCGAGGAATAGACGTTACTGGCAGCCTGGAGCATATATTAGGCNGGGGGGGGGGGGGTAGAGCAGCAGAGGAATTAAAGCGGGGAAGAGTACGGGACTCCCACAAAAAGTCTCCACGCCACACCAGTGTGCGCCATAATTCGTACATAAAGTTCGCCGTCCAATAAATTTCCCGGCGGCCGGAGCTCGCTATCGAATTGAATACCTCAGCTGTGACGGCTGGTGACTATTGCCCATTCACACGCTTAGTTCTAACTTTTCTGAAGCCCTGATGAAGTTCTACTTCCAGGATATTCCTCCACCTCATGCAAATAAAGCTGACAAAATTACACCAGAGGGCTAACTGACCGCATTCGTGAACACTCAGCCTAATAATATTTTGCGTAAGAACTATTTCTTACTAGGCATTACCAACACACCCATTTCCTCTCTGTCTTTATTCATATTAGTGAAAAATGAAATACCGTAATTTGTATATAGAGTATAATTAAAATAAGATGCTTTTACGTTAACAAAACTATAAAACCCCTGGGATAATCGCATATTTAGGAAGCAACCAAAGACGTCATACATTTTTTTTTAAGTTTGATTCAAAAAGTACGAAGAAACCGCGAATAGACTATATTAATATACCAACCCCGATATGTAAAGGCTGTATACAGTAAAGTGAGCACTTTAGAAATCAACCTTTGCAAAAAATCATTCGCCACAACTACATATAGCCTACAGGATGGTCCGCCTAACGTGGACACCCCCAAAATTTCCAGAACGGTTGCAGATCACGAAATGCTGTTTTCGCTAAATCAAATTACTTACGGGGGCAAAAAAGTTGCCGCACATTAACTATTCGTATCACGTGCACGAACATAAATAATTAAACCACATTTGATTTTTCCACTGGAAACATACATTTATTTCAACTGCATCTGAAAGTACGTGAAAAGAGTAATTCATTGGTATAGCGTATGCAATGAAAAGGAACACAGAAATGCCAAGAAATAATGTGCAAATATGATTAAGTTAGGCGGGTAGGTAGTATGGGATAGTGGACCTGTACTCATAGCTGTAAGCAAACAACACGCGCCGTGACTCATCCTGGCGGGACCGCTTCCTAATTGCAGCGCAGCACAGTTCCCGTAATCTGTTATGGTAAGTGGTATTGCAGTGTGAGGCTGTACGTACGCAATGAAATTCACGAATGAGGAAAAACTGGACGCTCTACTTATTTACGGCGAGTGTGGTGGAAATGCCAAGCAAGCCGTCCAAATGTATAGTGAAAGGTATCCTAATCGGACGCCCATATCACGGCAAACGATACGAAGAATTTGCACACGTTTCTTGTCACGAGGTGATTGGAATTCCACAACACGTGTGCGTCGAAAGACTGCTACGGGCGAGACGCATCAACACGATGTGTTGGCACATGTCGATGCAAACTCCCACAAGGGTACGCGAGAACTTTCCAGTTTAGCAGAAATTAGTAAAACAAGTGTGTTACGGATACTGCGTCAACGGGAATTCCATCCATATCACGTGGCTCTTCATCAGGCATTACACGAAGGTGATTTGCAGCAGCGTGTTCAGTTTTGTAGGTTTGTTCTGATAGCTATAAGGGATGACAGCAATTTTCTGAAGAACATACTATTTACCTATGAAGCGACCTTCACAAACAATGGGCTCGTATATTTACGAAATATGCACTTTTGGACGACGGAGAATCCGCGCTGGCCCGGCATGTAGAGCACCAGAGACAGTGGAAAGTGGACATGTGGCGTGGAATCGTTGGAGACTACGTCATATGGCCATACTTCATCCAAAGGACAATAGCCGGCTGTAAGTACACCCATTTCCTCAGAGAGAGATTACCGGCACTTCTGGAAGACATACCGTTCGACATGCATCATGATATGTGGTGTCAGCATGATGGTTGTCTTGCGCATTTTGCTTTGGTGAAGAGGCAAGTGTTAAATGAAACGTTTCCAAACCGGTGGTTAGGACGTGGTGGTGTTTTAAGATGGCCGGCTCGCTCCCCCGACCTCACACCTCTCGATTTTGTCCTGTGGAAAACACTGAAAGATAGGGTGTACAACACGGTTCCTACGACGCCAGAAGACACGCAGGAACGCATTGTGGCGGATTGCAGAGTCATTACGCCAGAAACAATTCAGGCCGCTCGTCGCTCGCTACATATGCGCTTACAGATGTGTATTGCTGTCGATGGTAAACACATCGAGCACATACTGTGAAAAGACCTAATATGAAGCGTTTCAGCCAAAATTGTGCTATTTTGTACTATGCACGCGGATGCGATTGCGTTTCTCCCTAGGTTGGTTTGTTCTATTATTTTAGTGCATCTGTACGCACTCGTTACTCAATACAGTTAATGACTAGGAAACAAGTGTCCTGAATTACGTTGGTATTTGAATAAAATGTAATGTTTTGATATCAGACTTGCACTCACATTGCCTGTNTGCAGTTCTCTCCTTTGTCCAATATCGTATTCCGTGCCCCTTGCCCCATTAAGGTAAGCGCTACGCTGCTATAAGGAAGTGGTCCCGCCAGGATGAGTCACGGCGTGTGTTGCTTGCTTACAGGTCCACTGTCCCATGCTACCGGCCCACCAAACATAATCATATTTGCACATTATTTCTTGGTGCTTCTGTGTCACTTTCCATTGCATATGCTATATCACTGAATTCCTCTTTGAACGCACTTTCAGATGCTGTTGAAATAAATAAATGTTTCCATGGGAAAAATAATATGTGATTTAATTAACTATGTCCATACACGTGTTACGAACAGTCACTCTGCGACAAATCACTTGCCCCCTTACGTAATTTCATTTAGCACGAAAACAGCATTTCGTGATTTGTAACTGTTCCGGAAATCTTGGGGNACTTGCCCCCTTACGTAATTTCATTTAGCACGAAAACAGCATTTCGTGATTTGTAACTGTTCCGGAAATCTTGGGGATGTCCACGTTAGGCGGAGCATACTGTATGTTAGAGTGCACAATGGCGTACATATGCTCCCAGTTAAGTTGGCAGCAAGTAAATAAAAATAGTTCTAAGACTTGTCATTATATTGCGAGTGTAATGTTTAAAGTTATCGCCTCTTAAATTAGTGCTTCTTGGTTTATACATATTAATGCAGTGTTTGCATTTAAAAAATGCACGGTTTCACTTGGATTGCGCAATTCTAATCTCACTTATAGCGGAAGGATACCAATTAAGAAGTAAAAGTAGATCCTAGGAAGAATTTTTATAAGTGCTCAGTTAACTATGAACAGCTTATTTCAAAACACAATATTCAGTTTCTTTAATGTGTGTTATTATGGCATGACACTACATATAAGGTCAACCATAGAATTGTTACTTTTCATGTATAGGCCGTTCATGATTAACTGAGCACTTTTGAAATCAATTTTTGAAGAAAAAAAAGTCACTATTCCTACCTGCGCAAATTTTAACGGACATACTGACTGGCATGCATCCAGTTAAGTTGGTAATGACGGAGAAAAAGGAGTTCCATTTCTTAACGTTGAATTAAAAGTGTTAGGCAAACATTTGTGAATACCAAAATTATTTACTTTGTTTTCTGTGTTTTATAATGCTTATAAGTATAAGAATAAGAAAATTTGTAAAAATTTACTTTTTTTTANTTTACTTTGTTTTCTGTGTTTTATAATGCTTATAAGTATAAGAATAAGAAAATTTGTAAAAATTTACTTTTTTTTACTAATTTTACAGTTTTACTTGACCGACGCATTAATAAAGGGATGAGGGGACCACGACAATGTTAGTTNTTTTTTTTACTAATTTTACAGTTTTACTTGACCGACGCATTAATAAAGGGATGAGGGGACCACGACAATGTTAGTTTTACATAAGGCGGAAGAATACACAATCTGCATACAAATAGATCTTAAGCAGGGCTTTCAAAAGTGAACACCGTTTAGAAATAAGTATCTACTGCGTTGGGCATAAATTGCGCTCAAAGCTATATCAAAACATATGCCTGTTACAGTTACTATATCATTTCCCTTCTTGCTTCTTCTCATGAACACAAAATATACTAGTGATCATCATCCCCGGTTACGAATTACAACCGTGAGAAAACTTTTCACGGTAGAACCAAGCAGTTTGCGGCATTGCCTCAGGAAACTAGAAATATTTTTTTTCCATTGTTCCAGATGACGTTCGAGTCACAAGTGGCAAACCAAGCCAGGATGTCAACTGCACAAGGTAGAGTGCGGTCCGTGGTGATGCGTGACATTTGAACCACCAGTACTGTGCAAATACGTTACAGACGTGTGTTTGTGCGGGATCCGTGAGACATGCAGACATTAAAGGCATGGCAGGACTCGTTTGAAGCTGCTGGGAGCCAGGTTCCGCCAGATAAAAACCAACATCAGACGAAACAGTGAAGCGAATGAGGGGGACCTTTGTGAGAAACTCGTCAACGTGAGTTCACAGAGAGTCGTGCGAAATGAACATCCCACGCTATGTCGTCCACAAGGTCCTGTGGAAAAGAACTTCATTTGTGCGCGTACAAACCGCAACTTATGCAGGCGTAGAGAGGCATCACTAGTTGACATATGGGTCTAATTGTAAGCAGTTGTATCTATTGTGATAAAAAAAACTATGAAATATTTTTATGTGATTTTTTTTTTCGGGACAGAAATGAAAGTCGACATTTGTTGCCGATTCATAATTTTGGTTATTGAAATATAAATGCGGTNGCTGTGGAAAAGAACTTCGTTTGTACGCGTACAAACCGCAACTTATGCAGGCGTAGAGAGGCATCACTAGTTGACATATGGGTCTAATTGTAAGCAGTTGTATCTATTGTGATAAAAAAAACTATGAAATATTTTTATGTGATTTTTTTTTCGGGACAGAAATGAAAGTCGACATTTGTTGCCGATTCATAATTTTGGTTATTGAAATATAAATGCGGTCGTTGAAAAGTGTCAGAGTCAGTTATTTATTTTTCTCTAAAACAGTGTTTTTTAACTATAGCGATTAACTGTATATTTTATAAACATATTCCTGTATTAAAACCCCGATAGTCATCGCTTAAACTTCCGAGGGAACAGAACACACGCGAAACTTGCGTATGCTATTTTCAATAGCCGTCGTAGTTCTTCTTTATGGCGTGATGTGACCTTGAGGCGTTTAACATCGTTTACCAGGTAAGCCCCCTAAAGAAAAGAGGATTAGGAAAAGTTTTCTTTTAAGATGCAAGACTGGAATTATCAAAAGTGTCCCTACCATCGAACTTGTTATTCATGGACGAAGCAACATTTCACACATATGTAAAAAATCAACAAGCAAAACTTAAGCATCTGAAAAAAAAACCGATAATCCCCACCGTGTTAAGAAACAGCTCAGAGACAGCAAAAAGGCGAATGTGTGGTGCGGGTTGACGAAATACAGAATAATTGGACCATTCGTCTTCGCCAAGGAAAAAAATAAAATAACTGGGGACATTTATTCGGGTATGCTTGAGCAATGCGATGCCCTCCGTCCTCTCCCTTTGCAACTACGAGCGTGGTTCTCCAGCAGGATTGTACGTCACGGCACTGTAGGTTGCATGTTCGTGAGTTTCTGGACAGAGAAGCGACGGATTAGGTGCGAACGACCGACTAGGTCTCCTGGAATAAACCCTCTTTATTTATTCTTGCAGGGGTGTGTGAAAGACAGAGTTTTTTTTTCTCCTGTATGTGATCTTGTTCAACTGCGATGTTACTAAATGAGCTCCCGTATAAGTGCACAGTTAGCCCACAAAAAGTTTATACATTTTTTGAGACAAACCAAATAATTATCTGAAAATATATATTTTTCTTTTTTTATAACTGTAGTTCGTATTCAGGGAGGTTTTATGTCGACATTGTGTAATATATGTTTCCAACTGCAGTCCCTTATACAACTGAACGAATGTACTGTTTCGGAGTCATTTAATGAAATGGAAAAAAAAGAATAAGAAGCTATATTGCACGTAATATAATATATAATAAAACTGAATGAAAAATAAAAATTTCAATGTAAATAAAAACTAAAAGATGGAGGTGGGAGGGTGATTTGGGAAGGGGGGGGGAGTAAAGCAACGCGTTTGCACGTAAGGACAAGCTAAGCTCGTTTACCGTCGGAAAGGCAATTTCCAGGACTTATCTAGTAGTGCACAGTTATTGACACGTCGCTATGGTCACGGAATAAATATCATATTCACTGCTATGGTTAATGAGTAAAAAAGAATTGTTGGAAAGCTTCAAATTTTTATGTTAATTTGTATAGTCGGAAAGGTTCCTTTTGGAATCAGTCAAAAACATTTCACAAATCATAATATTTTACGACCGGAAAATGGCTTTCTTTAATCATTAGCGTTACTAGTATACTAGTATGGCTGACTAGACACTAATTTCAAACCTGCTCAATTCACCAGAACCGATTAGGATAAAATTTGCTTAGCGGCTGAATACTAGACTCGTATTAAACGTGGCTATCTTAATTTCATTTTTTATATTTCAGCGTTTACCGAATCAAATAATGTTTTTAAGCTATTATGGCACATCTTGAGACAAAATTAGGGACAAGAAATGAGCTGTTTACTTCCTTCCAAATCGCATTTACGATCCAATTGGGAGCATTGCAACATTAAATTCACCAAATGGTATAATTTCCTTATCACAACTAACAATAAACTTGACTTAAAACGGGAAAGGATTCTCACTGAGTAGTATACAACGATAAACAAGATTTTATCATTCTTTCCCGATTATAAATTGTAAATGTCACTTACTTCCTCCGTATTTACTTTCTTTCGCTACTTCATGTTAACATTAGTAGAATTTAAAATAAAATTGAATATGACTGTTCATTGAAATTCATTAACTAACAAAATCATGACATCGGGGAAAAACTCTTTCACTGGGCCAGACGTTTAGCGTGTTGAAATATCTTCACAAGGTACGCGGTGGGTCTGCCGTTTTATATTTTACTTGCCGTACTGACACGTTTGTCCCGACAATTTTTAACACTTCGTAACATCGAAAAGAAACACGTTTGTCCGAACAATCCAATAAAGTGCCAGACACAGTTCAGTTTCGCAGAGAATTGGTGGTGGAGGGGGGGCCTGAATCCTTTCATGCTCCTCAGGACAAGGGATGTTATCAATCTCCTTCTCAACAAGAGGCAGTAATCCATCTCAGCCGGAGGCGAAATGTGCTATTTTTTTTTTCTCAGGGAGGTTCGAGCCCATATTTTCTTGCAGCGGACGGCGGTACGAAACCACATGCCGGGGCTCGACACCTTGGCAGACTTCCCGGAGGAGGTGAATCCCAGCCCGCGGCTTGTTTGAGCTGATAATCCCGCACCCTCGCCAATATTTGCACCAGGGTCGCCGCCGGCCCGTGCATTTACATACGAATTGGTACATGGCGTAGGGGAAGTGCTGGCACGCGTTCAGCGACCAGGGTAAACACAACCCTCTTCTAAAGCCCGGCGAGGGACGCCCTTCGGTAGGCAAGTTGTTCGCCTGTAGATCTCTGCCGGCCATCCTGTAGGCCTGTAAAGGAGCTTTCATCCGTATAGGCTGTTCATGGTAAAGTGAGTACTTCTGTGGGCGCCGCATACCAGGCGCTTCAATTGCGTTGCAGAGGTTTTTTTTTTTTTTTTTTTTTACGAAACCATTAAACCTGTCCCCCGTGATACCAATGTACTAAAAGAAAACACACTTCAGGCGAGGTACATATAATACGCTCAAAACATCATGTACGTTATAAATGCTATTCCCGAGCCTCCAACATAGCTAAAATCTGCTTTCTCAGACAACTGTCTCTCGTACTATAGAGGCTGGAAACGTGCGAAACTATTATAGGGACCTGCATTGAACCTTGCTGTAGACTTTGTAATGTTTTGTGAGCGAAAACTCAAATGGAGTTCGTCACACGGGCGGAAATGAATTTAGTATGTTTTAAATGTCCGAAATATTAAAGAAGGTTGAAGTCCCGGGCTCTGCCGATGCGAGATACGATGGTCGCTCGCTGCTCCTCTCTTGACGAGCGCTTATCGGCTTCTGTTACTTCTGTTACTGTTTACGTCAAGGGTCGTACCTGCTCTATATAGCGATTGAAAGTTTCGTCGTCTGAACACGGCCCAATCGTGGCATCGCGTGGTGCGGTAATGTCTAAAAATAGCACACAAACGCGGACCTGGCTCTGGAAAAATAATATAATACTCGTGTGGCGGGTCACGTGACCTCCTGCACTTTCCTTAATGCATCATGTAGTGCAACACGACGGCTACGTGTCAAGCTTACGAGCCCAATGAAAAAGTGAAATGTCATCCTGTTGAATGACTCAAATAAAATAATAAATCTGGAAAAAACGAAAAATATATAAAATATAAGCAAATTATTATTGCCACGATATTCTAGACACTGAATGAGTTCCTATTCTTTACGAAATATAGAAAAATTAAATATGTCCCGAATATATTAATTACTATATACTGCAACATTACAACTTTCCACCGATAACATAATGGAGTTACCGCTTCAAGTCCCATAGGTGCACGCAGCACAGCGCAAACACTACACGCAATTTCAGCTCCTAGAGAGTAGGAGCGAAGCGGCATAAGGTGCGCGTGTCATAGTCGTCCTTATCGCCCCCGTGCTTCCCTGCCTCAAACGCGCTAACAACCTCCAAGTAGGCGGCGCCCTTAAGATCTGCTTGTATGTACATTTGTATTCTTCCACCATGCGGTTAATACTGCCACGGACCAGGTCACTTTATTCATGCGTCAGTAAAGAGGAACTGTGAAATTACTAAAAAATAAATATTTTACTCACATTTGCTGATTCATACACTTACCTGCATTGAAATAACAGAAAGCAAAAGAAATAATTTCAGTTTTCACAAACGTCTATCCAACACTTTCACTTCAGCGTTAAGACATGAAACTAAGTTCCCTCCGTCGTTACCGATTTTACTAGGCGCATACTAATCAGCGTACCCGTTAATATATGTGTAGGCGAGGGCAGTTAACATTTTTAAAAGGTTGAATTCAAAAGTGCTCAATCAATCGTGAACCATCTGTATACTTGCTGCCCGCCGCACCGGGTGAAGTGCAGTTTTGGTACGTTTGAACACCATTTTCACCTTCGTATACGAGACTCGTATACAAACCTTGTTCTTGCGTGCGAGAGCGAACGAACTTCGGAATCCGTACACGGACCAGCAACAATTCCGAACCAAACGCGGAGAATTTAAGTCTCTACTTAGCAAGCAAACATTTGGTACTTCTCCAAGAAAAACAAGGACACAAACCAACTTACTCATTGGCTAGTCGCAGCGAAGATTAATTCAAACGAGAGAAACAACTGACAACCGAAATGTGCTTGAATAGTGAATTTGTCTACTGTTCGTCTACGAAACTGAGCACTCGGAAATTCTTCGTATATGAACGTCCGAATAGTTTTTCAAACATAGGCCACCAATTGGGTTAATAATTACAGGCAACTTGCCAGTATGATTAAGTGGAGGTTTGCCAGTGCCTTCCGCAGTATGGAGATAAGCCGGACCTACTAAACACTTTACAGTATCGCAAACGTCCTGGGTAAATTAGCCAACATCGCCATCCACTACACCACGAAGGCGGTCTTACATAAACATATACTTGAGGAATATTAAAAGGTTTTATCCAGGATTTATAAACTTTTATTAACTAACGGGCTCAAAATATTTTTAAGTGCTACACTAGCAAAATAATATCGACGACCATTGCTTGTATGCTGATCACGAAGTATTTAGCTGAAAATATATACACAACTGTAGTCTATAGTAAGGACGTGGAGTGCCTTAGAGGTCGGTGTTTATAATATAATTTATTGAAAATGTTATACAAAATAATTAACATGGTATACTAAGTGTCTTGGTAATTTATAATTGAATAAAAATCTACAGCTACTGTAAAATAAGTCAATGACATATTATTTCTTGAAATAACTGAAATTACTAAACTCATTTTGCATCAAATTTTATGACGCTGAGCATAATGAGTAAGTTAACAAAGGGTTATCAATCAGCATGTCAAAATCAACGAGTAGGTATTAGGTGTTATTACCTTGTGTCCCACAGTCTTCGAGGAGTTCACACTTCAATTTAAAGTATTAAAGAAAAGTAACACTCATTACATGTGAGGCGATAAAATAACGAAAAATAGTGGCTTAATTACAACGCACCCACAAGGAACGTTGAGTCATTCTACTAAATCTTAAAATATTTTATGCTTAAATATGCATAAATTACTCACAAACTTTGGATATTAAGGAAATTATCAAAACAAGCTCTTTTTTTATATAATTTTTTACATTCTGATTGGTAATTTGTGATTAAAACCAGTCGTGACTTCGCGTTACGAATGTTGAAGCGTTTTAACGTGCCTTAAAAAAATACATATTTCCAGAACGTACTGATGGTATTCATGACGTATTATCTATGATACACGTTAAAATAAATGAGTAAGACACTAAACTGATCCTTATAACATACTTTTTCCACCAGTGACATGTTATTGTCACCGCTAGAAGTGCTATAGTATCACACTATCGGACAAAAAAGTTATGCGCTATTTCAGTACCTTGAGTGCAATGGGAATATCCTATTAGATTAGCTGACCAGCGTCATCCTTAGCTTTCTAATGATTGCATACTTAATTTACATGAACGAGTCTCCATATTATAAACGGGTCGATTGTCTCAAGGGCTTTAAATATTACTAGGTACCTGTTACATGTTTACAAGCGTTTTAATTAAAGTTGACATGATTCTCAGCTATTTACACGTTACAAGATCACTTATAAGGGTTTTTTTGCACTGCTAATTTTATCTTTGAACCACGCATTTGTTACACGCTGTTGCAAGAACTTTTTTTATTTTGTAAAAATTATAAGTACAAACAAAGCTAATCACATAAACCACACATCAAAAAATTTTCTTATGACTCATGGAGCAAAAATAATTATGAACTTCTAAACTGACATACAAGTGTTAAGAAAATTTAATCAAGAAAATACCATAGCATAGTCACTATGTTATTTCTTCACTTGTCATCTTCAAAAGATTCACAACGTTGACTTAAAAGCCACAGTGTAAGGTAAAGAAAAATAAATAACTATGTAAAAAATTTTAAAGGCAGTTTGTTTTATCCTTTGCTCACTAATTATTCGCGGAATTCATCGGAGAGGAAATTAATCTAGGAGGCAGAAAACAGTCATCGAAGGTTTCACGGAGCGCAAATTAGCTAATATCTCGCGAATTTTTATGTATGATTAATGGGTCTCTGGAGAGTACACCTAACTTTCGGGGGTTTCCACATTATTTCAGAATAACCAGTTCTGGCGAGCAACGTACTAATTTCGCCCTGCTAGTGGGGAGAAAGTTAGGCAGCAATGCCCTCCCCCCCCTTCCCCCATTTTCCGTCATTGCTTTCCCCCAGCCAACGACACTCAAACCGCGAGTTCGAAATTCGCTGAATTCCCGGTAGGGGCGAAACGGGGTGCACAAGAGAGGAAGGGGGTGGGCCGTAATTGAATGAAAACTTAACGCGCGGGAGTGTAGTCACGTGGTTTGGTAACATGGGGCGCCATTGGTCGGTCCTTCGAGAAGGCGTGGTTGCGTTGAAAGGGGGGGAGGAGGGGGTGGGGGACCGAGCAAACAAGACGTCGAGGTGAGAGTCGGGTGGACAAGTTTTGAGTCGTGGCATTTCAGTGCTCGACATCTCTTGAAGGGCCCTCGAATACCCCTCCTCCCTTCCTCCCTTCGTCCTTGATTCCGTCAGAGTGGCCGGAGTACCTTCTTGTGTGCGGCAGACCGCGGAAAGTCCAGCCGGCCGAAAAGGAAGTGGTCACGTCTCAGCTCAGGGAACAGACGAGAGACGTGTTCGTGCACCGCTGATCGAGGGCCACTCGGATCGACGACAATTCTCTGGAAACTGCTCACTTCTTGTTCGCCAAGCCAAGCAGAGTAGCCACTCCGTCCTTTACAACGCGCATGTTGTAAATAGTGGCCGTCGTAATGAAGTCATTCCAGGTCTGCACATCGCACTACGAAACGCTTCCGGTGCGTCTTTGGACAAAGAGATTGACCTAATTTTGATGGCGTTAATAAGACAGGAGACTCTCGCTAAATTTGTGCAAGAAACCGCCACAGTGGCTGTAGGATTAATATATCGGCCTCTGACTACCGTGATCCTAGTTCAGACCTAGGCGGATCCAAGTCGGGAACTTCCTGAATGTGGGAAACGTAGTAAATGTTGCCGACGACCGATGGGCTTACTCTGATTAAATGCACATATTTAAATTACTACACATACTGGAATGTACCCAGCAAAGTTAACAGCGAGATGAGAAAAGTAGTTCCGTGTATTAATGTAAAATTAAATTGTGGTGTTAAAATTTATGGATACCAACTTATTCAATTTGGGTTTTGTTTGTGTATGCCTGTAACAGTGAGATTTGGCGTATTAGAAACATATTTATGTTGTTAAAGTTTCACAGTATTACTAACACGAATAAAGTGATGGAACCACTGAAATGTTAATTTTTCGTAAGCGGTAGGCAGTGGCGGTGAAGCATTTTTAGATTTTGTGGTGAGGNGGGGGGACTACATTACATGATGATAACCGTGTCTACGATACTGCAGATCACATTTTCAGTAGACGCTGAAGTTTGGCGTGGAAAATGAATGAATATTTGGGAGTTTGCACCTCTGTTAATGGTTTTTAATTCTAATGATAAAAATTTAATTGATTGGGTACTTTAAGGATAGCTACAAAAAATCTTCTGATGCAACACATCTTGAAATGTTGTACTTAAGATTGCTGTAATTGCACAACTTGTTAAGATAAGAAAATGTATGATAACGCAATTTTTGGGGGTGGCGGGATACAAATGCTATATTGTACCCTACCTTAACCATCAGGTAAAGGATGATAACATGTGCTCCTGTACAGTTCTGTTCCTCTCGCGTGCACTTTGGCGTACATTTGGAAGGACCAAGGACATTCGGTTGACAGAAAATTTCCGTGTAGTCAGCAGATGCAAAAATAAAAATATATCGCTGACAGTTGTAACAGTGTTGTAAAGATGTCCGCATCTATTTGTCACAGAATATTCAAAGCCCTGTAAACACAAGTCACAATTTTCTATTTAATATTTTGTTCCTAATTTATTATTTTTCTAACAAAGAATATTTAAATACGGGCTGCGATACGAAATTAAAAGTTTTTGTGTTTACATGACCGTAACTCAAATTACATAAGTTAAATATAAATATTTTTTTTACAAAAATTGCTGTAATATGAAAGTGGCTAGAGTTCGATAATGATATTGCATTCCATTCTCGTGGATGAAATGTTTTGTATTTTTGTTTTATGGGTCGATATAAAAATTTTGATTTCGACGGCTGCTTACGCAAAGAAAAAAAAACGAACAAACAATTTTCATTAAACTGAAATTTGTTATTCTTGAAGTGCCTTCGAATATGTCAAAGTTTGAAAAAAAAATTTAAGAGCATTTGCTTTTTATTTCTTTTAACGACCTTAATAAATCAATATTTCTTTACCCATCCTGTATAAAACTTCCGCTAATGGCGAAGGGGAGCGAGCGTGTTGCAATGTCATATAGATCTATCCTTTCTCGGTAGAACATTTATCTCAGTGCCATTATGTGGCACGATGTGTTTCGGTGCTTAGTTTCGCGTTAAAATGAAGGTACATGTTAAGCATATATTATTGGCTTATTTTAGATAAACCCATAGACTTCAGATGAGGTCAAAATGACTTTTAATCTTCTGCACATGTACCCAACACTGGTATCGCCAATTGCCATCACAACTGCTAAAATCACGCGACCGAACAGTGACGTGAAACTTTTGTTTACCTCAATCTTCAAGTAGATGCGGTTATTACGAAAAAATATTTTTCATAGCTTTAATTTATTCTGGTTGCATTGAAACTCGATCATCGGAAGTAAACAAACATGCCAAAGCAGGTATTCATATAAATAGTTTTCTAACTTCGAATACAATCCACGTTGTTTCGATAATAACATTGGGAAAAAAAAAACCGTCTGATGTTGGAATACAGAGATTGATTACTGCGAAGCTGACATCGCACTCTGCCCCATTCTCATTGTTACTCTTAAAATAGCAATAAAACATTGTTGTCGTATTTTGGTACAGCTGACGCGAGCGCAAATTCCTAATCTGGGCTGTGTCATCGATTTTGTAAGTGGCTCATCACACGTAATATAGGCATGGTATAGGCATAGTTAACTCATGTGTACGAGGCGTGTGTGTGTGTGTGGAGGTTAGCAACCCGAAGGTTGGTCGGAACCAAGGACGCAACGCAGGAATGGATGCCGCGTCGCGACCAAGGTATAGGCAGGGTGATACCGCGGAGGTTTGCCATTGCCTTCCGCGGGATGGATGAGATGAGGCGAAATGAGAATGGAGCAGCGCAGGAACGCAAGGGCGAGAAATGCGTAGGGAACCAATATAATAACACTTGCGCCTATTTTCTGTAGTTATATGAGAAATAATTTGTATTATTTTCGATTTAATCGTTACGTCTTCCAGTAGACTAGTGCACATGTAGAAAACGCTTAAATAGATAACAGAAGTAACAAAACCATGACTATCAACGTTCACTGAAGAAAAAAAATTGACTGTGAATTTTGTACGGTTTTTATGTGTAGTTAAGAAATAGTAAAAAAAAAAAAAAAACTCAGAATTAACAAAAAAAAAAAATTACAGAGGATAAATATTAAGATACATCAGAATGAACAAAGCATCGTCCGGCACGATTCCAACATGCGAAAATCCGGGAGCGACCCTGCTGGTTATCGAACCCGGTTCGCCTAGGTGGGAGGCGAGTAGTCTAACCACTACAGTAGTCACAAGAGAAAAAGCTCACACGGACAATACCACACCAATCATAGCTTGCCTATTCCAAAAACCAATTCCACTACGAAGAAAATCATTTAAAACAAATTTAAAAATGTTGACGAGAAGATTACATGGTTTCAATTACCAGCGTTTAGCTTCGAGGCGCACGTACAATCTGCGCTCTGTTAATACACAGCTTGCGTGCGAGATAGCCGGCTGCGATAGTTCCCCGGCGAGCAGAGTGGGGCGCTAGTGTCGCATGAGCTACGTTGTTCGCAGGCCGGAGTTTAGCGTGCTGATAAGCGGCAGGCAGGCAGGCATGCCAGAAAACGGCTCGTTTATTTCATCCCAGTGCGGGGCGACGGGCCGGATGGTAGCCCCCCGGCCATCAGCATATTCATGAGGCGATGTGCTGCAGATAATGCGCCCTGCGCCGCCACCCGGTGAGCTGCAGGGCTTCGCTGTTGGTTCTGTCTGCCGCGTCCGCGATAGTGCGTCCCTTCTGTTCTTGACGGCGTTGCACCCCACAAAAAATAATTATTTTATAACTGTACCCCACAGTGTTCAACCCCTACACATGTGAAGACATTTTCCTCACAGAACAAATATTTTTGCACTTCATATTTCTTTAATAATTTGGTCTCAAATACAAAATTCTTCTGTTTTGTAGCAGCCGTAATAACAATTACTAACTGAGTCGTGCAAAGGAAAAAAATTTACAACATAAACTAATGCCGTAGGCTACTGGTTAGCATACATGTAATCACCAAATCACCTTTAATACATTTAAAAAACGCAACAAATGCAAATATATCTTTATATTTAACTTTTTTTTTATAAATATGGTTGGTTATTTAGTGGTTTACATGTGTGCCACGCGTTAGCCCATAAAATTCGTTTCCTTTGTAAATTTTTTAATTTGTATAACTTAGTTACTATTTGTTATAATGGTTGCAACGAAACAGAAGAATTTTGTATTTGACATCAAATTATTCAAAAAATATTTAGTGTAGAAATTTTTTATTCGAGGAAAATGTCATAGCCCATGCCTACCAAGCTGGCATTTTAAAGATAACATTTTTTCAAACAAAGAGTATTCTACGTGAAATTTATTAAGGCATGCTGTTATATTAAGACATCTTGCCGATTGTTTTGTTTAATATAGTTTTTTTTTCTAATATGTAATATTGAAATTTATATATAACAAAAAAAATATGAATACATAGTTTTTTCCAACAATAATTTTATGTAACAATATTCTGTGAGAAAGTCGCGTCAAAAGGTTTTTTGCTTGAAATAATTGTATTTAAAATTGACGCAATGAGAAGACATTTTGTTTAACATTGATTCCCCACTTGAAGTTCGCGGCTGCCGGCTTGATAGGCAAGGCCGTTAAGAGTCCACGTCACGCGCCATTTTGAATTTTTCTATTCATTTCTTCTTGATTCAAATTTAGGAGGACTTATTGAAAAATGCGACAATAGAAGCTTAGCTAAATGTACATCTCACAAAAAGTTTGAAATAGTGTGCGATAAGGGAGTTTGGGTGGTAGGAGTTATGTAGTTCATTTGTGATCAACAGAGAGCGCACTAACGCAGTGAACACGCCTGGGACAAGCTGAAAACAGCAGTTTATAACAGTCCACAACCTTCAGAAACACTTCCAGATCTCAATAGGGCTGCCCAGATGGAATGGGACTTTCTTTCGGAAGATGACTTCAACACATTGATAATAAGCATGCCACGGCGTGTTAGGGACCTGTACAATGCACATGGAGGCCATACACGGTACTAAGCTGCACTGGGAAGAAATAAATCTTCCCTTGTCAGAGACACCATTAAGCTAATTTTGTTTTTCGTTCGTGTTTATTTGTCTGAGATACGGAAAAATGTTTTTGTTAGGAACGCTTTAAATTTCACGTTTTGTGTTAGTACCGTTGGTAACATCTAATTTCTATGCCTACTTTACGTATACTCCATACGTTTGTGTATTCTGTATGTATATATTCCAAACTTTCTATCTGTTTATTTATTTTAATAAGCTGAAATTCAAACTATTGTTTTCCTCTCAGGCGCTTTATAGGTTATGCACATTTATATTTATGATTGGTAATGCGGATTATGATACATATTATTGTGTTATTGTAGATCCATATTATTGTGCTATTGTAATTTTTATTTCTTTAAACATTCCCTTGTCTCTAGTCCTGCTCAATATATGTACATAATATGAAACCACAGATCATTTTCAGAGTTCAATATATTTGAGCTATCACCTCTTGTTAATTTAAGTTTTTTTTTTCTCTTTATGTTTACGTATGTGTACAGTATGTTGTACCTGGTCAAGTGTAAGAGAAAACATTGAAGCCTTACATTCACCAGTATAAATAAAGCCGAAATAAAAAATAAGGGATAATACAGCCTCTTAATACATGTGCTTTGTTCTTTTTTTTCTCTCCTGTCAAGACTGAGGGCGAAATTTAAATGAAAGATGTAAATCGAAGTTTTCGAAGTAATCCTTCCATGAAAATTACAGGTGCAGGCAGAAAACTATGTATTTACGTGGAGTGGACCTTGGCCAGAAACCGTTTTAAAAATTGTGTGTTTAATACGTAAATAACCTCGTTCCATATTTTAGAGTTTATCGTAAATGAGCTGTCACGTCTGCAGTTAATAGCGTATCACTCTTCGACGAAGTAAAGCTATTAAGCCAATAGTTTCAGAAAAAATCTGACGAGATTAACATTTTTACAGTAGCCTACCATTTACTAGTCTCGAGCAGAGGTAAACAATATTTAAGCACGTGTTTTAACACCGTGGATATATTTTAAAGGTTTTCATTGTGACTAGATTTCGCTTACGCAAATAATTACAAGTTAGATTAGAAAATGAAATAAATTACTTTCCAAAAATTAAGTTCCCATACAATGTCATGAATTAATGTTACACGTGCTTAGGTGTTCCGATTATATCACCTCCTTTATATTTTTGTTCCAGATAAAATGTGTTTATCTAGACGCATACACAGAGTTTGGGGCAGGAATAGACTTCCTGCATCTAACAAGCTTTGCCTGGCACGAATAACTATTGAAAGATATGATATACTCTATTCGCGGTTTCTTTACACTTTTTGAATCAAACCTTTGGAAAATCACTCCATGGATGACGTGTTTGGCTGTTTCCTAAATATGCCATTTATCATAAACGTTTATAAAAGTTTTAACATAAAAGTACCTCATTTTTGGTTAAATTGAACTTTTGCTTAGAATTTTTATATAAAATATATTTAATTTATATTTAATATGAATAAAACAGGGAGAAAATAGGTTAGATGGTAATGCCTACTTAGAAATAGTTTTTAAGCAAAATTTTATTACACTGAGTGCACATGAATCCGGTGCATTGTGGTGTAATTTTTAGACTCGGTTAAGCTTTGTTTGGGTGAAGCGGAAAAATATTCTAGAAGTAGAACTTTAGCAGGGCTTCAGAAAAGTTGGAAGTAACCGTGAATGTAGTTTATCTAAAATGTTATTGATGTACTTGCTGGTTAAGAATCTGGGATATCAGTAGATAGTCGTCCAGACTTCAGACTTGCTGTTCGTGAAGCAATATCTGGTACTGCTATCTTAGAAATATCGGTAGCAGTTGTTCACGAACCCCATGGCATTACTTACAGATAAGTGAGAATTATTTTAATGAATTTGATTCAGCCGACATTATAGCTTATAAGAATTTAATATTGTTTAAAACGATTTCTTATAAGAGAGTAACATGTATTGTACTGTTTTAGAAGAAAATAAATTATGGAGGTATATTTACAAGATTTATAGCCTACAGTCCAATATTCTAGATCATTCCGTCCACGCTGAGAAAAAAAATCTATTTTGTGGAGGTTACAAAGTGTTTTGTTGGTGTTCACGTCGAACTTTATTGCGGCGAGTATAAAAATGTTTGAATTCAACACTAAATAAAATTTTAGTGGCCACTAAAGTTTAGTGGTGACAACTAAAAAATTGTTGTGTTCAACTAAAATTTGGCAGGGCGATTACCAACAAAACGCTTTGTGGCCGCAGGTGACGCGGTGGTGTAGTGGTCAAACTACTCGCCTCCGACCCAGGTGAACCGGGCTCGATTCCCGGTGGGGTCACTCCCGGATGCGGGAATCGTACCGGACGATGCCGCTGGTCAGTTGGTTTTCTCGGGGATCTCCCGTTTCCCCCGCGTTGCACCATTCTCACTCCGTTTCACCCACGTTGGCTCTCAAGACCTTGATGTTGAGAGCTGCCCAAATCTCTCCACGCTTTGTGGCTGCCACAATTTTTTTTTTTCAGTGTACTGGTTGTATTGGTCTCTCGTAATCTCCTTCCACCCTAGGAGCACCCCGGTCACTCCCCGTTTGCTTCGAATACCAATTTAGCTGTTCCCGCACTGCCAATAATTGCCGTAGCTCACCGAATCAGAACACACGTCAGACGCCACAGTTCACAACACTAAAGGCTGTTCACGTTAAAGTGAGCCACTTAGAAATCAACCTTAGAAAAACTAAATAAAATATTTATATTTTATTTCTTAATGTGTGTACGAAAGTACAAAAATCTATAGCCAACAGCTACGATTTTCACAACGTACACTTCATCATTTGAAGGCTGTTCAAGGTAAAGTAACGACTTTTGAAACCAATGTGTGAGAAAAAAATGCCTAACCACATATATGCTACAGTACACAGACAGGCTTCCAATTAATTTAGCCGTGAATTAACAATAACAGTTCTCTAAGACTTGCTGACGTTGCATTGCGAGCACAATGTACAAAATTATGGCCGCCGAACTAAGTGCTTCTTGTTTTATGCATATTAGTACCAATTTGCATATTAGTTACACGTTTGCAGTATTAACCAGTCCACTGTTCCACTTGGCTAGAGCATGAATAAAGTGATTAGACTAATGACAATGTTAATTTTACCTGCTTCTACCTGCAAGTATTTTAACGGCCGCTCTGAAAGAAACGCGCCCAGTACAGTTGGTAACGATGGAGGGAAAGTAGTTCAATATCTTAACGTCGAATAAAACGTGTTAGGTAACAATTTGTGATAATTTAAATTATTTCTTTCACCTTCTGTTTTTTTAATGCACCAAACTGTAAAAAATGAGCATATTTGTTATTTTACTTTTATAATAATTTCACAGTTTATCTTGACCGACGCATGAATAAAGGTATGTGACCCTTGGCAATGTTAATTTTTACATAAGGCGGAAGAATACACAACGTGCATACAAGTAAATCTTAATCAGAGCTTTCAAAAGTGTTCAGTTTACAGTGAACAGCATATATCAAAAACTGTTCTCGGCTGGGTAAAGAGTTGTATTTAAACATGCGCCAATCCACTACTGATTATTCCACACTTATTCATGCTGACCTAATTTAACGCCGAGACGTTTCTTTAAAGGGGTGGACAATCTCCGAACTTCTAGAAAGTGCCAGTCTTCTCCAGGTGGAAGCTGTCAATAAAGAAGTGCGATTGCAAACTCATCAAATATCTCCTCCTGTGCTGAATTTGACTTCCTCTCATAAATCACCCGAATTATTGGCCGGTGTGGTGCAATCGAGTGACGTTGGGTACAATAAAGGATGGGAGAGGGGGCAGACTGCAGAATTGCAATAATAAAACCTGTTCGCTTGGAATATAGATCGTAGGTTTTCGCGACCGTTGTCATTACATACAAAACTACTGGGCTTCAGCCGCGTCAAAATAGTTCTTCCTCGACCTTTCGGCTGTCGCTGCAGCTGCCACCTTAAGGCGGAAGTGCCCGAAGATGACAACTCCATTGACTGCCTAAAGGTCAAGGAAGAATTACTTTGACGCCACCAAGTTCAGTGTTTTGTATGTTTACTTGGAGATGTACGGAAAATATTATTACACTCTTTTCCCATTTATCCTACTGCCAAAATAAAAGTGGAAAGGTAAACAGAATATACTGGCTGGTGTACACAGTCCTTGTAAAGATAGAATGATACATATAAAAAATTTCTAACTAAGAATTGTCAGTGGCCATGCCAGTTTAACGTGTAGGGAGTTCTTGGTCGAATCTGGAGCAAGGCACTGATATGTTCGTCGTTTGAGACGTAAATTAGGGTTGTTTTAATATCTATGTAAGTGAGAGCGTTAATTAAAACAATTTTATTTTATTCAAAATGGGTAATGGATAAAGATTCGCCCAAACAGTTATTAATGCAATCCTGTGATACGAGCTCTACTAAAACTTAATCCTTGAAACCTACTTTTTCCGGATTTAAAGGGATTCCTCCGGCACGGATTCTTCTGGCACAATGGGAATTTGTAAGGCGAAGTAAGGAGATCCGAAAAGAAAGTTAAAAGGAATTACGAAGAGCGAACGCACGAGAGAAACGTAACTGCCATTTGATCGTGAATTTCGTCTACTTCACAAGAATAATTCTCAGGAAGTTGCGGCCGATCCGGAATGCACAACTTATGCCCACGAAACCGAATATCCTATCGAGACTTACTTGAAGTCTCTCGGGATGTCTGGAGAAATTAGAAGTGCGAAACCTCTCTTCAACCTCCGCAACAGTAGTGAAAGCAGTGCAGCTATATAAGGTAACAATTTAAGGGTACGTGGCTACGCATCATATTGTCACCAAAATATTTCAGTGGGCGAATGCAAAGGAGGGAAATCTGAAGCATTAAAATTCGTCCTGTGAAGGAAAGTAAGAAATTACTATTCTAGTAATGTGGCTACGGTAACTACAGAAAAAATTTTGATTAGTATATTAAAATATTTTCTGTATTTTAATTACTGTATGAAGTACGAAATTCCGTGGTTAGTTCATTTGGCGCATTTACTATTTAATTTGCCATTTAGGTATGAAACCTCTTTCCATTTATTTATGTGAATAACCTTTTTTCAGAGAGGGTAACAACGGTAATTTAAGGAAATATATTCCCAAGTAGAATGTATATAAAAAATTCTAAAAATTATGAGAAAACAAAGTATTTACGTTTCACTATCCTGGAGTGCTGTAAGTGAGTGATTAATTTTATACAGGCAATGCATTCACCCAATAATCCTCAGAATTATTAGTCATTCTAATTTGTTCATGGAACTCCAAGAAATTCAGGTTTATCCGCCTCTTGGCGATGTCAGAAATAATACAAGCCCCGCATTTCGTGCAGGCTGCCCAGAAAATATATTATAAGTAGACATAATTTTAAAGTCTTAAAGGTTGAAAATGATTCTCGGGATATTATTATTCTAATAAAAATATATACGAAGTTTTTCACAAACTAACAGTCCTCATGTTGACATGTACAAATTTGGAGATAGTTAGTGGACGAATATAATTTCTATACATATTGTTACCGACTTAGTTCATGCTACCTAAGACAGTACAAGTTGAGGTTAAGCACTGCGTTGAAGGGTTAGTCAGAAAGAGTAAAATTCTCAAAAGGCTCATGTCACACTATTACTTTAGTTCTCTTTAAGAGTTCTACTTTGACCCCGTGAAATTCAATCCAAGTTCAGTACACAAATAACTTTCACGACAATAATTCTGACTGACTGACAGTGATGCAGAAGGGTTTGCAACCAAGCTACTAATAAACCCCAACTCAACAAACTCAACACTTACCACTGTATTCTTTATGCAGACATGTGGATGGTACTCGATCGAGGGCTCTCGCTAGGCGCTGATACAGTCTGCCCACATGGCACAGGCTCCTGCAGAATGGCAGTAAGCTACGACCTTGACCCATTCTCGTGTGTGCCTTATATACACAGCGTCATACTCGTTTCTCGGTGCAGCGGCTCTGTTTACCCACATCTCTCAAAACACGCATACCCCTTCAGCTTAGGCACCTCTCTTCACGCTCCGTTGTGCTTGCAACAATATAGGTGGTGGACAAACCGAAGGATTGATCGAAGGATCGATCGAATGAAAGGGATTTATCGAAGAATTGCTCTTGATCGAAGGATTGGCTTGGGCTGCTGTGGATTGTGGAGGATTGCGAAGGATTGTCGTGAATTGCTGTGGATTGCGGAGGAGAATTGCGAAGGATCGGTGGGTATTGGTGTGGACTGGTGTGCGGATTGGTGTGTAGATTGGTGTGTGGATTGCGGAGGAGGATTGGTAAGGATTGGAAAGGTAGATTGCTGAGGATTGGTGAGGAGGATTGCTGAGTTTTCATAGGAGGATTGCCGAGTATTGCATTGAAGAACTTGTGAGGATTATGAATAGGATGATTAGTGAGGATTTCTAAAGAGGGTTGGTATGTGGATTGGTGTGTGAATTGCCGTGTGATACTGATCGTTGTGTGTCTGGTGCTGATTGTGGTACATGTGGTTCTAAGTGCGGTGCTGATTGCAGTGGTGATTGAAAGGAATATTGCGAGATTGATTGAAAGATTGATGAAAAAAGAATTCTTTAATTAATATTGTCACAATATTTTTTTGCGTTAGTTGGGATTAAAAATAATAGAATTTATTTTTGGGTTCGAGGTTATTAAAGGTCATGGACACAGGGTCAAGGTCATACATGTGATGTCAATGTGAATGTCAATCAGATCTAACATGTTGGTTGGAGTCATCAGTGCCACCTAGGTATTGACAATGTAAACAAATGACAAACGAAAAAACTAATATGGCGAGTGTAGCGCATTCGACAGAATTAGCATGGTAAGGGGTGTGGGGGAGGGTAATGTTAATACGATGTGATTGATTGGTGGGGAGTCTGTCGTCTGCTGGACGTGGTGTTGTGGGAAACCTCCGGAAATGTAAGTTTTTAAATAAAATTTTAAATCATAATTTTTAAAACATATTATTTAAAATAAATGTTTATCAATTTTTGAAAATTTCAATATTTTGTAGTATTTTGTGATTTGTTGGTTTCGTGGTCATACAAAGTCATGGGGTCAAGGTCAAAGGTCAAGTTAAAGGTCACTTGGATTCAAAATGGTGGTTGGGTGACAACATAACATGGCAGCCGAAAGACCCGAATGACAGAGCACGATGTCGGATTCGGCTCCGGGTACCGTTGTGTTCAAATATTCAAAATTTTATATTTTTTAATTTATAGTCGAGTGTCATGGGTCAAGGGTCTTGAGTCTTGAATATTGAGTCTTGGGTAAAGAGTTGGGTCAAAAGTCTTGAGTCTTGGGTGAAGGGTCTTTAGTCTTGAGTCAAGGGTCTTTATTCTTGAGTCTTGGGTCTTAAGCATTAGATCAGGGATTTTTCGGGAATTTGTTGGATTTCTGGATTTTTTTTTTATATTTTATGGCTTTAAGGTTATGTTTTAAGGTCAAGGTTGAGGTCATAAACATTTTACATGGCTGGCGAAAAGAAAAATGGCCGACCTGGCGAGGGCCTGTCGTGTTGGGAACTTAGTCGATCCACCTGCCATCGAACCCCGGACCTCCTACACGTATATCATTAAATCATTATTAAATTTTTTTATTTTTAAATTTTTTATACAGTTTTGGGATTTTATAAATTTTCTGCTATTTTTTAGATTCAAAATCATTCAAGGTCAAGGTTAAAGGTCAAGGTCACCTAATCCAACATGTCGGTTGGGTGACGTCACAACATGGCAGCCGGCCGCCGCTTGGCTCCTACTCATGAATCCTTTGTCCCTGAATCGGCATACCAATTCTACTACCGCCACATGTGTAAACTGCATAGTTTGAATGTAATATTCATTAGATCAATCTATATGCCAAATTATTAACACATAAAATATGTATTACTTGCTCATTTTCTCCATGGATCTAACCATGAAAACAGTAGAATAATTTACGGAATTTATTAGGCTGTATTGTCATTTAGTGCAACTTGTCGAAAGGAATTCGCAGGGAAAGTGAACCTTTTCGTTTAACCTCAGTCAAATACTTATGTCTTTCGGGAAACTCTTGTGCGAAGGACATTAAATCAAATCAGTTTTTTCAGTTTGTTACCGATGACAAGCAACGAAACGTTCCTAGACTGCGTACTTTCTAAAAACTGCTGAAACTAATACGCTTTCTTCTCTCAGGTGCCTTTTTCTTTGCCCATTTAGAAAAGGCTTCCATTAGAGAACTTCTAGGTGAATGTGTATATTCCTTGGAAGAGAAATATTGACTGAGGTGACATTCCTTTAAAGAAACTATACGGACGTTATTCAAACGACTTATAAAACTTGATACTTTTTAAGTGTTCGCATGGCTCCAGGAAAACCAAATGCTGGTCGTAGAATTTTTGCGAATGACTATCGATTCATTTTTAAAATGTCTGATGGACTTTGTCGCCTCTAAAGACCCTGCTCTTAAGAGTCACCCAAATCTCCTCCCTCACTCACTCGCTCTGCCGGACTTTGCTGGTTTTTTATTCAATGTTGGTAGTAATATTATACATGAAAAGAGTTCGTCCCTAGAGAGATCGATATGGATAAACCTTCCGAGGTTTATTACGGCGTGTTTACCACACGGTGAAACACACCTCGGGTCGTTTACGTCACGCCAGCCGTTATGAGCCAATTTGCACGTGCTTAATTAACGTGAAGGCGGTATAAACAGCTAATCGGGCCGTACAGCAGCCTTGCCCATAACCGCCACATTTAAAGTGGCCCGTTTGCCCTGGCGCGGGACTGTACGTAATCGGGCAAAATAACAATGTCGCAACTTCGTGGCTTTTTCGCGAGCCACCGTTATGAATAAAATGCGTAAATTAGCAGCAGGTTGACACGTCAAGGTTCGCTCCCGCCTCCAAACCTTTCCCAAAGACTCTGGTTGGGTCTCCAGCTGCGGAGAACACCCGGTATTCGGGTCGCGGCAGTGGTGGTAAGAGGGTCAAGTCCTGCTGTTGTAGGTCTGCGAAACCCACGCTCCTACAACGTGCCGTAAGCCCCGGAGATTACGTGTCCGCAACCAGCGACGATACATTTTTTTTTTAACCCGGCCGACGAGATTTCTACGCCCACTAAACCCACTCCACTACTCTCTCGGCGTCCGTAACCTGCGTCACGAGAACGTTACTTTCTTATTACGCAAACCGTGACTTTACAACTATTTTATTCTGATATTTTATGAAGCGAGGTAGTAAGTGAGTAAAATTATTTGGGTGGTTCTTAAAATCGAGGTCTGGAGAGCCGATGAGGGTGAAGCGAGATGAGTATGGAGCAGCGCCGGAATGAAAGGGCACGTGAAACGGGAGATACCTACACGAGAAAACCCGCCGTCCAGCGGCATCGTCCGGCATGATTCCCAAATGCGGAAATTCGGGAGCGACCAAACCGGGTATCGAACCCGGTTCGTGTAGGTAGGAGGCAAGTACTCTAACCACTGCACCACCGCGGCCCTATGAAGAAAGGGAGCGCTGACGGCGCCTCCACATGCAAAGGTAAAAATCTGACGGACAATCTATACAGTGTTGATCCTACCATTGCACTGTCATATAGAGTATTTACAAAAGTCAAATCATCTTTAAAAGTTCCCGAATGCAGTCCGTTGAACGTTTTAAGATAACGAAGTATGGTGATCCCAATTTAGTCAGCCATGAAGGCCTCCCAAACAGTGATTCCAGTACGTTGCGTTCCCAAGTTGTCTAAGTATTCGTTCTTCTCGCGGATAAATTGCAGTGGTTGTGATATAGAAATTTCTTTCTCAGATAGACATTTGCAAGTTTCCGAACACATCTGTGAAGAGGTTACCAAAGCCCGAAATGTATATACAGACAATAAAAATTACTATTACATTTTTCTATACTATCTTTAGAAATTAGGAGACGCTTCTCGGTCACTTGTTTTAAAAAGTTTGTAAGTTTTAAAGTTTGTAAAACACGCAACACCAAGAATGATACATGTGATTGAATTGAACTTTATACCACAGAGTAGGTACATGACAATATACAATTGATTAGGATTACAGAACTGTACATGATCTCTGTCCTTGAGAATTCAGTACAGTGTGAAGCCCCCACGTGCTGCAATCAGAGCCCCTAAACACGTCGTAGAATGGAAACAAAGAGGACCTAGATATGTTCCTGGTGAATCTCCTTCCACATGGTTTGCATGCGAGTTCACAAAGCACCAACAGTGGTTGCTGAAGGACCATGACGAACAAGTCGCCGACCAACCATATCCCAGACATGTTCGATGGGAGACATGTCAGGCGAACATGCGGTCCAGGGAAGCAGTGATACCCGTCGTTCATTGAAGAAGGTTTGCACATCCCTCGCCACATGTAGCCGGGCATTATCCTGCTGAGATATGGCGTGTGGAGTTGCCTGAAGGAGGGGCAGTACCTAGGGCTCTAACACCTTCCTCATGTAGCGGTTGCTGTTCAGATTGTCCTCAATACGCAGGAGTCGAGATCACATGTTGTAACCAATGGCGCCCCAAACCATCGCACTTGGTCTTTGTCAGCTATGCCACTCCACAATGCAGGCTGCCAGATTGCGTTCACCACGGTAGTGGCTAACACGAATTTGGCCATCACTGTAGAATAGGTTGGAGCGGGACTCGTCGAAAACACTTCATTGTACCACTCATCACGTCAGCGACAGCGTTCACGTTCCCATTGCAGTTATGTGGCGTTTGTGGTTTCTGGACAATGGAAGCCGACGCAATGGCATGCGTGCCACCGGTACAGCCAGTAGCAGATGGCGTCGAACCATCGACGTAGACAGGTCTACATCCGTTGCAGTGCTCCAGTATTGAGTCAACACGGTGGACGAGGCTATACGGTCCGTTACGGACATGCGGACAAGATGACAGTCATCCCCGTGCTGTGGTCACATTGCGTAGTCCAGTACCCGCTCGTCGCTTCTATCCACTGGCGCCACACACACATCACCGTCGTAGCAGCATGTCCTGTACGAGCCGAAATGTCACGGTATGACAAACCCGTTTCCCGGAGACCGATTATTTTGCCCAGTTCGAACTCACTCACGTGCTGATATGGCACCCTTTGACGTCAACGGGGCATACTTTCATTTCTTTTGACGCTTCTTCACTGACTGAGCTTGACGCAACACTGATGTTTCTAGTAACACAAGAGAGAGCGCTGCTGGACCTACGTGTACGCCATCTGTCTGCATTCGTAATCACTTATTGCTAGTACACTGTTCTACACATCCTCTTGGAGTCATTCGGGCTATTCTTTTCAAGTGTTGCAATTTTCACAAACAATAGCGTGTGTATATATATATATATATATATATATATATATATATATATAATATGTCAGTAAGAAAGACTGTACGGAATCCTATAAAATGCTGACTGGTCTTAATGTTACATAAAATTATGTTCATTATTTGAAATAAATGTTACACACAACAAACATTGAAATAAAAATTTTTAACTCTCACAACAAACATATTAAAAATAAATTAATAATCAGCGGTGAATTATCATGACAAGTTTGTGAACAATGAATTGAATTTTTACTCGCATTTATAGTTTTAGGCAAGAGTGCATAATACATAACTATTTTTCTTCGCAGTAAATTTTACCTAAATAAATTTATTTATTACTTGTGTATTGTGTATTGCATTCTTGTTAATTTTATTACATGAGTTACGTTTATCGTTTTATTGCGTGTCCTGTTTAAATTTTTTTGTTATCGTAGACATTTGTTAATTTAAGAGTCATTGCCAGCCAAAACAAATATTGTACAGAGTTATCTGGCACGTAAAACGCGTTAAAATAGACAAAATGAAATACATGGTTTACGTATTTGAAACATTCTGCAGCGCAGTTTATTGACTGCAGTGGCGATCCCCATAAAAGCAGTCTGACTCTTTTCGGAGGAATAGAGAAACTGATGAAATCCAGGATTAAATGTTCTGTGTTGTAGAGCCCACACTCTAAGAAATTATTTGTAAATGTACCATATCAGTGTATACGTACAGTGACAAAGCGCGAATGGTAAATTGTTTTCCCATACATGCATTGTAACCTTCCTACAGTTGCTCAAGAAACAATCAAATGCACAAGGAGGTTCCTAACTTTGCATAGTAGCAACGCTAAACATCCCCATATTTTCAGCCCGACATTTAGTATTATTTCCATACACTCCATTGGTTAAAAACTTTCATTACAGTATAGGAAGTTTACGAGAATATTTTTTACAGTGCACGTTAAATTGTATTTCAGCTCGATGTTCTAGTCAGGTGTTTGAAGTATACGTTACTTACGGCATTTACCCCGCGTGCTGCAATCTTAGATAACAATTTACTGCAAATAGTATTTTTCTTCAGTGGTTAGTGAACTGATGTACTGTGAAAGTCCCATATGTGAAGCCGCATTGCGTGAGAGCACTGCAGGGCTAAGCTACCAGCAACAACAAAATAGCATACATATTTATGAATTTTTTTTTGTAAAATAATTCATTAGCCTTCTTAAGGTGCATAGTCGTTATATATAATCTTAAGTTCGCGAAACTCTAGGTTAACATACCTTGTAAGGATTACATGGGCGGGTCTTTTAAGGAATACGCTAGGGTAGTTCAGCATGTAAACTGTCTCCTTGTTAGCAAAGAGAAATCGGAAGGAAAACACGTACGTGAAAACTGAAATCCAATTCAAAGAGTAAATAAATGAACACTTGGAAATCTCAAGTAAAGTATAGTTTTACTTCGCAGATTTCACATCATGAGGTGCATGTCTCCGTGTGGATAAGGAGACTTGGCTAAGGTTTGCACACAAATCAAGTAAAATTTCGACGACGCGATCACAGCTGTACTGTGTTCTAACGTAGTCGTGAATATTTTAGGAGCTCACGGCGCGATTGCGACTCTGCTTTCGTGAAATTAAAACCAAAAAGGCTTCGTACTTGTTTGTTGGTTTTATATTTACATACGTTTATTTCATCGACAGATAACAAATTCCCGTTAAGTCGCGCGATTGTGGCTGCAAACAATATCCGGATCTCGTCGTAACATAAAAACTCTGCATTTTCAACCCTACTTATGTATATATACATGAAGCTCGATATATTTTCAAATTGTAATTTTACTAATTTTCTTTTTATTGGTTTGAAAACAATCCTACTCCATTATGACGTTGTCCACAATTTATTGTCCCATAACGATTAATAAAAATAATTGTGTTCGCGCTAGAAATTTTAATGACAATAAAATGACTGTCAGGCGAGAACGTATGCTTTTGATTATTTTTCACTTAATTTTCGATGCCTCTTCTTTATGTAACTTGTCAAGTTCCTGGGCACGTGTGGTTTTCAGCAAGCCGGATTCATACAACAGAAAACTCACACCAACGCCTTCCTCGTATTTTGAACTCAGAACCAATCGCACCTTACTATGGTGTTTTTCCAACACGTACATACCAAAGGTCAGATTTATAAAAGGCCAGTCCCACTGGCAACGAGCAGAACAGCTCCTCGTTAACTGTCAAGTCTAGTTACGAACACGTAAGTGCAATGAATGGTCATTTCTCAGTTACATTTCAAGGCAGGAGTGTTACCAGGACGCTCCCTACTCAGTTACGGGTTTGCGTACTGTTAGTACGGAGAAGCGCATATTGACGTACACAGGTAAACAATTGCTAGCATTTTTGTTACCTTCGAAGTTGTTGTATAAGTCATAAGCAGTTTATGATAACTTTAAACAGTTAAGTGGCACGTGTAAGCGACGTAGGTGCCCTAATTGCTGCAGCTATAATTAATTTCTTATAAATCAGGCAAAGAACGTTTCGTCGGATAACAGTAAGAGGGCCCATATTTTCTATAGTAACTGTACATTTCTTTTATTTTGCGGAAACCTTTAACCGTGTATTTGAAATTTCCCTTCTTATGCGGGCTTATAACTCCCAAGTATCTAACGTTTTTTTTTTATCTATTACTCCGAATCATGTTAGTCCCGCCTGAGGAATAATTTGTTATAAGGCTGGCATTTCTACATATATCAATGTAGTTATGTGCCTAACCTGGAGAATTCGTGAGGTACAAAGTGCTAGATGGGAAAAAAAAATAAAGTATAGAGCCTGAGAAGGAAACGAGAGTACTCCGTGAAAACCCTTTCACCACGGGGAGTGCTCATTCCTCTATCCACACAAGAAACTCTGCAAATCCCCGGCCCACCGGTGAATGGGGAGATGCTCCGATCCCTACACGAATGAAATAACTGGCAAAGGTGCAAAAGGTTGTTCCATTATCCCTCGCGCGCGTGATTACCCTGGGGAATGGAACAGCGCACTGTTTGTTTACGGGTTGTTTGAAACAACAAGGGATAACGAACAGTACGTCGTAACTACATTTTTTTTTAATTGTACGTGGTTTTATGAAGAAGTTAGGGGTATATGTACAAGGACACATATACTAAGTTTACATTAAGTGCTTCTCATTTGGATTTTACTATTTAACAAAATTTACGTTAACAAGCTTGAAAATAACTAACCTTACTTTAAGCAATTCAATATTACAATACTGAAATATATACAATGAAAGACACGTGTGTCATCTAGATACACACCTAATATAGTTAAGTGCATTTTCGGATATATTTTGCAAGCTAACCTAAAAACCGCAACATTTCACGCCAGTGTTTACATACGAAGCATTTTTCTTTCAAACCCCGTGCAGTTTATTTGCATGATTGTCCAGAAGTAGACTGAGAAAATATTTACACCGATGCGCCTTGCCTTCATAAAACGCAGTGTGGATTACAGAGGAAAGGGTATTTGCCCTGGAATCGAACTGTGGACCTCACAACTGCAAGGTTAGGGTCTCAGTGTTGAGCAACCTGTAGATCCTCCTTGACTTAAAGGTTTCGAATCAAGCATGTGTGATTTTCCGATTAAGATATTTTTATGAATACATTAATCCTGAATTAGCTAATGTTGGAATATTTTCTTGTAATAGTTTTTCACAGCAAAAAATATTGATGCTCTGGTTATTTACGAATTAGATGCTTTAAACGGAGAGGGGGAGAGTTTATTTAGATTATGCCTAAATTAGACCACTTAATAAACTATATCCACAGACTAAGTTGCTTCGACAGATTTTTGTCTGTTAGGGTTTGACTCAATACTGGCTCACTAAATGGCCATCAGAAATGTCAGATTAAAACCGTGGCGTGTACAATCCTATATGCTTATTTTACAACAAAAACCTTGTTTGTATAAAAATGTTTGGCGTAACTTGAATGTATCCTAATTGCAACGAAACTCAGTCAGATAAGATGTAAAAAAGTATGTATCTATGTCAAAAGTTTGTTAAGCAACTAGGACAACCGGTATGATTCCGACAGTTCCTGTGGGAAAGATAATTAGTTCAGTCTTTGGTCCCAGAAATTAGTTGATTGTGCAACTGACATACGCTCACTATACCATATTCCGTCTGTGAACAGACCAAGTAGGACAGTTAAAAGTTTCTTGAAATATTATGGCAATGGTGTGGATGTATTAAATTTAGATATCTCTGGGACTTTCTCTATTGCTGTGGTTTGGTTGCTATCATATACAGTACTTTTGGTAACTAACTTCACAATTGATTCTTTCTTGAGAAAATGTATAAATGCTAACATTAATGTGGGGCCGCGGTGGTGTAGTGGTCAGACCACGCGCCTCCCAACTAGGTGAACCGTGTTCGATTCCAGGAGGGGCCACTCTCGGATTTTCACACGTGGGAATCGTGCCGGACGATGCCACTGGTTGGCCAATCTTCTCGGGGATCTCCCGTTTCTCCCGCCCTTGCATTCAGGCGCTACTCCATACTCACCTCGTTTCACCATCATCGGCTCTCAAAACCCTGATGTTAAGAGCCGGCCAATTCTCTCCACTCCACGCTTCCATGGATGTATGGGGAAGCTGATTTACAATTCGTACTTTTTAATTAAACTGTTACAAGTCGCCTGGAGGGTATCCGAGTTCGTGAGCGATTAACGTTTTAGTAGAAATAAAAGAACTAAATTTAGTTTCTTAATTTATTTACAATTTTATAAAAATATTATTTACAACGTTAATGTACCAATCTCTACTATTACCAACCTTTTAATATTAGTGAAGTTTTTTACTTTCAGAACACTCATCTAATGGGGACACCTTTAATGGTTTCGTAAAAAAAGAAACTCTGCAACGCAATTTAAGCGCCAGTTAGGCGGCACCCTTAAGTAGTAATTCTGAGCACTTCTCCGGTTACCGGTGATGCTATTGAAGCACTGCGCTTCACACACACCACGAGGTAGTGGGAAGGGGGGGGGGGAGCAGAGAGAATGGACGCGGAATGGCTGCATGTAACAATACGTATATGCTGATGTGGTACATTTGTTGAAAAATGTCTTAAGAGTGCTGGTTCGGCAATGGAGGAAGTTCAACATATGTTTCAGTTTGATTGAAGACAATGAGGTTGGATAACATTACTTTTGCTCCCGTTGACCGATGTGGCTGTTCGCTCTGTTGGTAATGTGATTCCTACTGCCGCCGTTGTTTGCCCGTCCTCAGCCAGATCTCTCCTGCGGGAAAAATAAATCTCACGCAGGTGTGCGTTTATCAAACGATGTGGCTGCGCAGCCGGTCGTAAAAAAACGTCGTATAATGTATCACAGCGATTAAAATGAAAGCCTGTGGATGTGGCCGGGCATCACGGAAATTATTGTTGTCTTTGGCCTACTTTCCGAAGGACAGTCGGGTTAGTGTGTTGGTGAGCGCGCGATCTTGGTGTGCGTCTGTGTTGTTCGCCGCAACACCGAGTTCATAAACAAGTTGTAACTTACGACCTATTGTTTTCGATAAAAACATAGCGAACGCCAACGTCTCCTCTACTATTATTTTCAATTTATTCGCTCCTGAAAGGTTTACGTCATATCTGGTACATATGGAAATCTTCATACCTATAAAATAAAATACACTTATCAGTACATAAGAATTATCTAAGAATGATTGTTACAAAAATAATTATTTGAGAACATTGATAAACAATTTTTAAAAAATTAGCTTCATGATTACTAGAAAAATTGAACAAATCACATAATGTATGATGTCTTCTTTTACTTATATTAACAATGACGTCAAGTTTTCGGGACGAATTTTAGTTTATACTAATGTAGCGTAGCTGGTGACAAATGTGCAAAGACTATGTCGCGTTTTTTGCTCCTAACAACTAACTCCTGCGACAAATAGTTTGTTTCCGTACTCTTTACTCAATTTATTTAATCACAAAATTTATGCAAATTGTAATCATAAGTTACCGAAAAAACATTGGTAGATGACATTACCAACACACCCCCAAAATTTAAATATTTCGTTCCATTAATTTTTTATGCTGCCTAAAATATTTTTAAAACACTTTTCATAAACGTAGTTATTATAATACAGGATGAGTATGAAAGAATACTCCAACTTTGAAGGTCTACAATATCAAAACCTAACAACCTACAACCTTGCTTGACCAATCAAATAAACCACGGAACCGTGAAGTTTGTTTACCATACATTCATAAATGTTCAACGGGACCGCCATGAGCTGCCCGAACGACATCTACGCGATAATCAAACTCGTTCCACGTTCTTGTCAGCATGTCCGGTGTTACGGTTTGGATAGCGTTGTTTGGTTGTGATTTTATAGACCTTCAAAATTGGGGTATTCTTTTACACTCATCCTGTACTTAAAAATTGATTACAGTAATATTTGAATGAATGCAATACATTAAAGTTTGCATGCACATTTATGATATAAATAGGAATAAATATTCATATATCGAAAGGTTTTCGAGAAACAATCGAAAAAACTCAGCCGAAATATGGAGTAACGGATAGAGACTTACTTCTCATAAATGTTGTACCTAAAGTTGATGACCAAGTGATTTGACGAGAGTTGATTAAGCTTATCCCCGAAGGCAGGGGAAGAATGCTGAGCCACTAAAAATAATTTATGCCATACATTTTGACAGGGATCTATATCGCAGTCTCACTGTTTTCTTTTTAGCATTTTTTCTTATGTTTGGAAAACTTTAACCGGTGCGGCCAATAATAGAAATATATATAAAGAAAGATAATAAAGTTAAGTAACCAGCCAAGTGACAATTCTGAAATTTTCTTGATGGTCTGGAACCAAACTGACGCCCTTGTATTGCCATTACACTACTTCATGCGATTTCAGTTTGAATAGTGTCATACGTAATCTTGGATAACGTTATACTTTGGTCCATAATATGTTCGACGTTGTAATCAAAGTTACTGGCGTTGACTTTTTCATCGATCGTCAAGAGGACTTAAAATGGCCACGGTAATGTAAATCAGTCCTCCCCCTTCCCTCTCCACCAAAACTTTTCCACTACAACAAACTTGTGACGATATTTACAAACATGTACTGTGGAAGTCCCTGCACTTTCGCCTTATGGAATTAATAGTTGGGAATATTGCCGCGGATGCATTATGTAAGTTTCGCAACAGCAAATGGCTTTAAAAAAATTGCCGTAAAAAGAAAGAGTAAAGTGATGAGTTTATATTCTTCTTTTCTGCCCACCAAAACCAATACACGCAAAATAAATTACAAAAATAATAAAAATAAATAACTGATAAATCCACGGAAACGAATTTGGGATATGTCAAATACAAGGTGTAACACGAGGAATATCAGAAAATACGATTTTGTTTAGCATTCCATTGGGGGCTGTTACATGGCGTTGGCCACCCAACCTCTTTCTATTCAAATGTTGAAATTAAATTACTTTCGTATTTTAAAATACAACAGAGTGAACACGTTGTACCATTTAACCAAAGATAAAAACAATTAGGGCTATCCAACGACGATATGGCTCTAATTCCGTTTATTAACTTTTCATGCGTCTATTGAGAGAATTTGCATAATACACGTAGCCTTTGTTAACCTGTTTTTATCACAGGTCTTTCAATTTTAAACGATCTGAGCAAAACCCTCAAAGAAATTTGTACGGCAATAATCGCAATATAAATCGCTGTAGTTATTACGCATTTCCTGTAAAATCTAAATATACACCTCACAAAAAGTTTGGAATATTGTGCGATAAGGCAGTTTGGGTGGTAGGAGTTATGTAGTTCATTTGTGATCAACAGAGGGCGCACTAACACACTGAATATAACTGGGAAAAGCTGAAAACTGCAGTTTATAACAGTCTACAACCTTCAGAAACACTTCCAGATCTCAATAGGGCTGCCCAGATGGAATGGGACTTTCTTTCCGAAGATGACATCAACGCACTGATTACAAACCTGCCACGGCGTGTTAGGGACCTGTACAATGCACATGGAGGCCATGCACGGTACTAAGCTGCACTGGGAAGAAAAAAATCTTCCCTTGTCAGAGATGCCATTAAGCTAATTTTGTGGATCTTGAGTGTTTATTTGTCTGAGATATTGGGATAATGTTTTTGTCAGAAAATCTTTTAATTTTACGTTGTGTATCGGTACCGTTGGTAACGTCAAATTTCTACGCTTATTTTTATGCGTATTGCATACTATTTTGCTTTCTGTATGTATATTTCAATATTTTTGCGAGGTGCTCATTTGAAATTGTCGCCGTGCATAAAGTTCCAAATTTCCGAAAATGTGCATATTTTAATACGGAAATTTAGACAATTTGTCAACTACTTTTAATTTTAGACTCTTGTTACGTAATCTGTAATACACCGGCGTACTTACTGCATTTTGTTTTATTATTTATATGTGAGGTATACACTGTAAGCAAATACATGTAGTGATGCGCCTGAAGATTTATGCCACCAGTTTGTCTCTTGTGTTGAGCTGGTCATCGAACGTAAAGGCTTTAATTTCCCATCAACGCTATTTTATTGAAATCGTACTAGGCAAACATGGCACGCGAAGGTAAGGCCTTACACGATTCACGGCCATCGTTAAAATGAATAAGATTTTCCGCTTTGCTATAGAGCTACAAAACCTTGAAACCTGTCGTTGTAACTAATACTTTATGTAGGACATCTGGGCCTTTTAAACTCTTCTATGGCTGAAGCCCAGTATGCAAATGAATTCTGATATCGATTATACATCCAGCGCTATGAGCAACATTCTCAGTACTTCACTTAAGTAGAACGAAAACAGACAAACAAAATGATTTTGGATTTCATATTTAGTACAAAATGTAAAAAGATGCTGTTTCGTACAACCACCAAACACAGTGGTTTCTCGTGATACAAAAAATTTGTGTAAAACAAAATAATTTAATTTCATGGTTATTGTGTGCTCGTATGAATAAATATATAGTCGGATGTAAATAATCATACACATACTACCAGCTTCATTTCCAAAACTAATGAAAAATACAATATTTCTGAATTTGTTCAAAAAGATAAGCTGCCAACAAAATTTTTAATAGATCACTTTTATTTCCAAATGCGTAATAGTCTCAGGATTCACTTAGCAAATCACTCGAAAGATACTATATGAAGGATCTATGAGAAAAACCTATGATCTCTTAAAAAAAAAAAATACAACTTCGGGAAGGGAATTTTTTTTTATGTTGGTTAGAAGTCCGTAAGTCAACAATTATACCAACATAACTTATTTTAACTTCAAACCACACAGAGCGCTAGAATGTTCGTTACGATTTCGCCATGACTGGATAGTCGTTTTCCCATTGGAGGTTTACTTGCGACGTGCGTTTATGCACAGGCAGAGAAAAGACGATGGATCGCCAAAGTTCACAGTGGTCACCGAACCATTTGACTCCTGCTCTGTGCTCGTAAATTCAGTCATGCCAGATGCTGGCATTGATCAATTACAGATTCGGCCTCTTTTTCTATTTTTCCATGAAGCGTTCGCGTGCACCGCTACTGAAGCTGGTCTGAATCTTAAAAAAACTTCACTATATTTCGTCGCAAGGAGGCGTTACCGTTGGATGTTTGCTGCCATTTTACACGGAAGCCTACACGATACACAAAAGTATAAAAAATATGTTTATGGGGAGAAAAATACCAAGTAACCCCAATTAGAGTAAAAATTAACAAAATAAAAACATTATATAGCAGACTTAAATTCATTATATTTCAAAGGTATTTTCAAGGTGTAAATTGGTGACCTTCGTGAACGACCACTTTCAAACCACGAGGCTCCGAGTTTAAATAAGCCATGACGTGTGTGCTATTTTAACGTGCAAGCATAATAGCGGGAATGGTACAAGACATTTAAAATAAAATAAAACTATTTGGGACATTACTATTATAAATTGACCTCAGCCGTGTAACGGTCGCTATGTAACTTGTTAACATAACAAAGAGCTATGGCTGAAACCGGATGCGACTCCGGGGGTGTAGATGAACAGATATTACGTTACACGTGGCATGTGTTAAAATTTTGACTCTGTGCGGAGTGGTGCTAAATCCTGCCTTCTAATAATGAACTGTAATAGGGGAATAGTGCAAATACTAACGTTTCAAAAATTTTTCTTTTCTAATCAATGAGTGCCAACATTTTAAACAATAAAATCATTATACTCCTAACCATTGTTTGGCAACATGCATTTAAAATGCATTTATGACGATAAAAAAATTAATTATCAAATTAATATTCAGTAGAGAAACCTTATTCAATTTACAGAAATCGCACGCCATGCTGAAAAATTGTTTTTCATTACATTTTATTGAGAAACATTTTCTACGAATGACTGATAGATGCTTAACTGTTTGCATTATTTGCAGTTAAAATAAAGTAATGAATTAACTTGTGCGTAATTACTATACAAAGTAAAATTTCTGTCATTTAATAATAATAAATTAGCATGCGCAAGAAGATTCTCACATGTGTCAACTTGTCAAATAAAACTTAAAATATCACAGAATGTGCTTTTAATAATCCAGTCTAAAGCATAGTTTGTTACATTTAATTTAAGGTACCCAAAGTGTAAATTATTTTCCCGTAAACTTTCTAAGCTCTAATGGAAATTTTTAACCTATATACTATATAGATAATTTACCATACACCATGCTGCAAATATAGAAATACTACACTAAACACAGTCGGATACTTCAATACGCACTTGACTGTTTTCTCAAAAAATATATAGACTGTTCGCGGTTAAGTGAACACTTTTAAAATCAACCTTTAAAAAAGGGTCACTGCCCCTACCTGCGTCTATTTTAATGGGCACGACGAATGACATACGCCCAACATAGTTGGTAATGACGAAGGGAAAGTAGTTCCATGTGTTATCGTTGAATTTAAAGAGTTTCGTAGACATTTGTGGACACAGAAATAACTTATTTTGGTTTATGTTTTTTTTAATGTATACAAGTGTAAGAATCAGCAACATTGTAAAACATTCCTTTTCTAATAATATCACAGTTTCACGTGATTGACACATGAATAAACTGAGCAGGCCCACGGCAATGTTAATTTTATATATGGTGGAAGAATATATAATGTGTATACAAGTGATCAGTTTACCGTGAACAGTGTATGGGCAAAAAAAAACTTTACCATTCGTGTTTTTTCAGTATGCGTATACAGTAGCAAGGTAAATATGTTAGAAAAATGTCTTAGAGTACAAGTTTGTGAGCAATCCTCGTGGGTTTATTTTAAGTCATCGTTGAGGGAAGGATAAGCAAGATTTCCTTCCGTTCAGTTTGAGAGCTATGCTCATATCAAATCCTGTAAAAACTCGAGTGCGAAATTTTTTTTCGGGAACAAGCCGCTAGGACTGCGAAACAAAATTGTGACGGCGTGACGCGGGCAGCAAGTCCCGGTAAAAAAAAAAGAACGCGTCGTAACGATAGAGGCGTGGCGGGTGATCTTGCACCCACTCGGCGTTAACCCTGGCCGCTGGCAGCATTGACCTGGATCCATTACTTCTTCCAGACAGCGGGCCCCTCCCCCCTACACGCGTCAGAGGCCATGCCCAGAGCAGAGACGCCGCAATGTTGCGTGCGCCGACCTTGAACCACAAACACAGAGAGTGGTAAAAAGGAAAATTCATATGAGATTGTTTTTTATTGCTCCCTGCCATAAGCTGTTCACGGTCAATTGAGCACTTTTGAATGTCCTGCTCAGATCTACTTGTTTCCCCCATCATTCAGTATCGTTGCATGAGCCCGGTCACTTTATCCATGCGTCCTTAAAGGGAAAACATGAAAAACGAAAGACCTTAAATAGGTTACTAATATGCGATTTGTACTCTAATGTGTATGAAGCAGAAAACAACAATTTGATAGGCTATAAATATAAATATCGCATTCTCATTACAATGTAAAGACTTGGAACTATTTTATTCAGTTCTTTTAAAAATGTCTACTTTACCGTAAACAAAACAAAAACTCGCCCGTGTTGTCACAGCCATCAGCCTTTCGACCATCATTGGATTTGTGATAGTGTATTGCTGTTATTAAAATATTCTGTTGTCAGTCAGCGGGCCCCACGGGATGCAGCACCTTACCCCCTTTATAAGTGCTGGGTCTGCCCCCCCCCTCCCCCACGTNCTCCTTGCGAGAAAGTTAAGTCCCTATACCAACCATCTGCTGGGATATTTGACCATATCGCGACATTATGCCTTAGATTTACTATTTGCTCAGCATTCCACGCTCCCTCGCTCGCCTCTCGGCGATTATATTGTGAATTGCGTGCGGGGATGCGATTTTCAAAAACAATGCCAGCACGAGTCCGACCTCAGTTGACCTTGCAGGCATCGGTGGGGCCATCAAGGATGCGACACCTCATTGTCCTGAACTTTAGCTCAAGGGGATGTAACCCCCACCACCCTACAGTGCTTCGACTAGAGGCAACCTCATACAGCGGCCGAGGACAGCCCATGATCCTCCTTGTTTTCCGATGACACCTGTGGGTTTTCTTACAAAGCGGTCTGATGCCCCGACCTCCATCTCTTTTATTACAATACATTTCAATTTCTTCACACTGAGAATCGTTCCGGACGATGCCGCTGATCGACGGGTTTTCTCGTGGGTTTCCCGTTTCCCCCGCCCCTGCAGTTCAGCGCTGCTACAAACTCATCTCGCTTCACCCTCATCGGCTCTCAAGACCCCGATGTTAAGGAGCCCGCCTACTTGCAAAGGGTTTGAAATACAATTTTTTTTTTATTTATTATTAATCGTGCGCCTAATACGCTGAAATACGGATAGAACACACTTTTCAGACTACGCCTGCCGATTACTTTCCCGACACCACGCACATTAAAAACACCTGTTCAGAGCACTCCAAAACACTTTTAAAAACGGCGTTTTCAAAGCTTTGTATCTTAAAATACACAGAAGTACTCGAGGGGGCATACTCTTTACCTCCCTGCTTAAAGCCCCCATATGTAAACGCAGCTCAACGGCAACAGGCAACACTGTACGCCAGTTCAGAGCCTTGCGCGTAGCAGCGGCGGGGCACTTGGTGCGCGTGGCAGTGTAACCCTTATCGCCAACCACCTCCAGGTAGGCGGCCAAAACTCTCAACTCCAATCCACCTCACATTGAAACTCCAGCTCGGGGGCCCCAACTTTACCGTGGACAGGCTGCGCCTAAGGCGTCGCGATGGATCGGCTGTCCGGCCCGGTGTAAGTGGTACAGGGCTACGTCAACCTGCAGGGAGGCCTCGCCCTGCTTTGCGACGCGCACGTGGCGCGGCTTGTTGATCTACTGCCCGCCCCGGGGCCCACGTGGACATCTGGCGCCCGCGCCAGGTCTCTGCGAGCCTGGAGAATGCGAGGCGGAGCCGCGACGAGGGTGAAGAGAATCCTGTGGCGTCCTTTTATGGTCAGGCGCGCGGTCGACGGCGAGTTCGCACGCACCGCGGTGGCGACCTTGTGCGGAGCTCGACAGCGGACTGGGGTGTGAAGCGGTGTGACGTTTTGCATTTCAGGGTGTCTACGGATGACACCGGTTCGTTCATCACATACCGCATCGCCTCTATGTGCGAGGCATTGAACTGGTGTGCAGTCTTTACATCTACAACTCGCCTCTTGACAGTCTCAGCGGCGATCTTACATTTCTATGGTGTAATAACAAAGAGGAACGTGTGCTGCGTGTCTCTCGGCAACTGTAGATATCCAGCACAGGCGTTTTCGCACGTACACCTGATTGTGAAAACGCTTGCTCCAGCCATTTGCATTAAAGTAAAACGTACACGTAAGAGTATGAAATAGAAAATTGAAACTTATTTTCGTCTGTAGAACGTTTTTTAAATGCTGTTTATGGGTGGACGTCTTTTACACACGTGGAGTGGAGTGAAGAGATTTGGGTGGCTCTTAGCAACGAGGTCTTGAGAGGCAATGAGGGTGAAGTGAGATGAGCATGGAGCAGAGCCGGAATGCAAGGGCGGGGGAAACGGGAAATTCCCGAGTAAATCCGCCGACCAGCGGCATCGTCCGGCACGATTACCACATGCAAATATCCGGGAGCTACCCCGCCGGAAATCTAACCCGGTTCGCGTATATGNGGAGCAGTCTGGCCACTACACCGCCGCGGCCCTTACCCCCCAAAATATTTGGTTGACAGAACATGAATTTGCATATTAACGTTGTGTTATAATTGTTGCATTTTAATTTATTGACCCTGAATTATTCTAATTTATTTCCGACTTGCCTATTGTCAATACAACTATCAAACTCACATGTTCAGCATTTATGTGCATGTTTGTTTACAATTGAATTTTCAAAAGACATGACCTTTCAGATGAATTGAATACTCATAGTTTGATTGACTTGATTGTTCTGGTTGCTTTTAAAATTAATAACTGTAACAACATTTCCAAGCGCTTGCTTAAAGAAACAGTGTGCTAACTTCAAATGGTACTCACGTTATGATAGTTCTATTGACAGAAGTAAAATGCAGTGTTGGGACACGGAGTATAGCAGATTAAAGTCCTTGGATCCGTGGCCGTGTTAATTTTACGTTTGGCGTAATGATAAACAATGGAAAGAAATATAGGTCATAAACAGGGGTTTCGAAATTGCTCAGTTAACATGAACAGCCTATATTTCAGTGTATTAACGTCATATTGAAGACAATGGCTCAAAATTAGTGACAACTGAAGTTTTGTTAATTTTTTTATAGATAGTAGAGTGAGGATCTTTGATAGTCGTGATCTTCGAGGCTAATGTGGCAAGGAAGTAAAACGGTCATGGTTCTAGTACCACCGACTCAGAATTAGATCACCGAGTTAACCATGTGGTTTGGAGCCTAATATTATCGGGAGGCCCCAATGCCCTTCAGTCTGCCTATGGGCAAGCACATGGCGTGGAATACGGTATTTCCAACCGCATCGCTTCGTGTGGAGTCATATCGACTGGAAGCTCGTGAACGCTGGCCTCCTTTTGGACCAAAACGTCGATCGCACAACATCAGCGAGACGTCTCGCTGCAAATGCCGTGAAAGCAGGGCAAATGAAAACGAACAAAGCTGCAATCTTAGCTTAGTTGTTCGTTCAGCAAACTCCGATGTGACCAAACATGTTAGCAGAGTATTGCGAGGTGTCAAAAAATATGTTCTTTTGATAGAATAGCATAATATCCCTTAAAATTAATTACATTTTCTTGTCTGTCACGGAGTAATAGAACTATACAGCATTAAACTGATGAAATTGCATATGGAAATTAGAATATACAAATTCGTCACCTCAAATACTATGTTATAATTGCAAATGGGCATTTGCTGATTATTGGAGTCATTTCGTGAAATAAATTAAAAGAAAAAAAATCCTCTTCGCTTGTGCGAAGTAAGTTTGGAATATGCAAACAAAAAAAACGTAATCTCACAGAATATAATATTGAGACGAAAGTTTTTTTTAAGTACATATTGTATTACATTAAGCTACATATTATTTCTTGGTTGCAATACTGGATTGCAATAGTACTGAAGATGAGGCTACGCAGTAACTTCGTCCTGCCGGAACTGCTGTTGTTGGGATCGTCACATCCGCTTGTTACGCTGGAGAAAACGAAGCCGGCAATTGCAGGACAGGATGTTGTCCACTAGGATTCCGGCACGGTGAACTTTTTTTAACGGAATATATTTCCCCAGACAAAAAATTTTACCAGTGTATTCTAATCTATAATGTATCAGATTAGCGCTAGTAGTAAAGCCCATGTTATTATTGTAGTACAGACGTATCGAGTGGAACGAATTAATGCCACAATTACTCCTCAGCTATCACTCGTAGAACTGGACCCAGTTTGGTTCTAAAACACTCATTCATAAGCTGAAGAAGAACTATTGTAGTCCATTCGTGGATACTTCCAACTTTCCTGATGCCCCACTTAAGTTATATTTTCAGGTTTCCCCCCCCCCCCCNTCACAACCTAACTAAGTCTAGAAAACTGCACCAAAGGGACAACGAACCGAATTTGTGAGCATCAATTTTATTAATATTTTGCTTGAGAATTATTTATTACAATACTAAAATATTCCCTATTGACTTTAAATTGTCAGTAGAATGAAAGTAAGAGCGCGGGCGCAATAGATCATGAAGAGTGGTGATTGGAGGGGGGGTCAATGAACTCGGGCGGCAGCCATATTGTGACATCACGACCGTTAAAATATTCCCATTTCCCCTCAAATTATTTCAGAAATGAACGTTGTTGCCCCACAATTAACCTTTTCCCCACAACAATTTAAAAAATGGAAACATTTTTCAAATATAATTATTTTTAACCCGCTCCAACCAACCACCCCTCCCGCCAAAAAAAGTCCACAAATTTGCAAGGTGGACTTGAGACTCTGAAAAATATCACAAATAAAATCAGCAATGCAGACTAAAGGCTTCGAGGAGTCAAGCCCAGCGGAATAGGAGGGACCACGGCCATGATTGTTTATGCTATAGGCCCCTACCAACATATTATTTTTCATTATGGACCCCGAAAGCTATGCTTGTTCACATTAATAACCACGGCCACTATTTTGGATTTGCATGACCTTGTGACATTGTCTTTGACCTCTAATGACCTTGGAATGAACATAAAGTTGAGAAAATAGACAAATAATAAAAATTCTGAAATCAGAAAAAATTTACATTATTTACCCCAGCCACCATGTTAAATTCCCATGACCTTAACCTTAACCTCGAGTAACCTCTGACCTGTAAAAAAGATACAAAAATTTTATTTAAAAAAAAAATTAGAATCACGGGAGAAAATACACTATTGACCCCAGCCACCATTTTGGACATCCGTACCCTTGACACTAGGTGACATCGAAACCCTATAAATCGAGAAAGTCAGAAAGTTTCGTCAAAATACAGTAAAAATTAAGGAAAACTTCTATTACTGACCAGGACCGCCATTTTGAATCTCCGTAAAATTGACTCGAAAAAATCGCAAAAAAAAATATAAATAACGAGTAGGGTTGGATGTGACGCAATGCCATTGATTCCTTGCAGGGGGTAGTTGGGCACGGGGCCGTCAAAATAGACAATTAAATATAGTGGTGGGGGACAGTCGACTGCTGGTCGCCATACTGGGAGTGTGTTGACTCCATCTTTACGAAAGTCGAACCCAACGTATAAGTATAAAAAAAATAGTTTTTTTTTAACTTCTAAAATTATTATTTATTTATTACATATTGAATTTTGTTATTTTTTAATATTTTTTAAAATATTTTTTTGGCATCTTTACCCGAATTTTTACATTTTTTTGCAATTTTTCGGGTTAAGGTCATGAAAATATAAGATGGCGGTCCTGGTGAATAATAAAAATTTAACCCAATTTTTAATGTAGTGTTATATATCTTTGTGAATGATCTTGATTATAGGCATTAAGGTCACCTGAGGTCAATGTCAGATTCATGGATACCAAAAACGGGGGTCTGTGTCAATAATGTAATTTCTCCCATGATTTTTAAAATCTTTGACTAATTTTTGTGTTTTATTTTTGTGTTTAATGTCACACGAGTTCAAGGTTAAGGTCACGGAAATATAACATGGCAGTTGGGGCCAATAATGAATTTTTTTTCCCCAAGTTTCACCGAATTTCATTATTTTTATTATTTATAATATGAACAGATATGGCTTTCAGGGTTCATAGTGTGAACAAATATGTCCGCTGTCCCTCCTGGTCCGCTGAACTCGACTAGGAGCCTTCAGTCCGCCTTTCTGATTCATGTACTTTTTTCAAAGACATAAACATGCTAATAAGAAGACTTGGGCGAAAAAATCATTATTATTATATTTAAAATTAATAATTTTTTTTTAATGTTTGTGGAAAAAAGTTAATTTTGTGGTAAAATCATTGATTTCTTTTGAACTTGTCCACACCCAGCCTTCATGCTCCATTACGACCGCGCTCTCGTTTTCAGTTTACTACTCTCTCATTTATTATTTAGTGATAACAGGTGACTTGTTCCTACGTAGAAAGTCGCCATTGGTAAAAATATTAAAATAACAATTATTCCTGGAACTACTGTGATTTGTACTTACAGCTATAATAAAGACTTGATAAAATTATATTTTAAAGTAGTTCTCTTGACATAGCATTGGTAGTCTAGTGTCTTGTGTATTCTTACAGCAGTATGAAACGTTTAGCATAATTTAATTTTACCAAGTAATTTTTTTCTGTAGGAGTCTTAAGTCTGCTACTGACGTAAGGTTTCTGATTTCGACTCCCCAGGGGAAAATAGATAAAGAAAATTGACCAGCTCGGAAGGAAGTACAAAATTACTCAAGATGAGTTAGGGCAGGAGGAATGAATCCAGATATTACGAAAAGTGGTTCATCTGCTGTCTGGATTCAGCGTTAGAATGTTTCGGGATTATTATGTTTCTATTAAATATTCTAGTACAAATTATTTGCTTCACTCTTGTATCGAGATGTTACGCTGATGTGGAATAATCGATGTTTTGGTCAAAAAGGAAGCCGGCACACTGCGGTATCCACTGCTAAGTTTATGTTCGGCGTTTTGGTGTCGACTTTATCGGAGAGGCTAGACGTCTGAGCGTTTACGAGCTTCGCATCGATATGACTCCACGCGAAGCGATGCGCATGGAAATGCCGCATTTCGCGTCCTGTGCCTACCCCACAGACAGACTAGAAGCGTTGGGAGCTCCCGATAATAGTGGACTCCAAACTTGGTTAACTCGGTGATCTAACTCTGAGTCGGTGGGTCATAACCGTTTTACTTCCTTGCGACATGAGCCTCATAGATCCTCGCAAGCTCGACGCTTGGGTAGTTTAAGAGAAAGCTCTTCACTTATCCTATTTTAAATGGCCAAGTGTAAGGAATGAGCACTAACTCCATAACTGTAAAATACTAATGGAGCAAAAAAAATGTTTCGTAATGTTTTCAACATCAACAACAGGTGTCTAGAAGCGCTATTTAGTACAGGCGTGGCCATTCAAAATAGGCTACATAATGATCATAATGATGACTGATGTTTGTATTGGGTTTCGCAATGAGAATTAGACAGCACTTCTTACAATACTCCAGCGTTGGGCAATTCATTGTGGACTTCATTACGCAACAGCAGGTCATGTCTATTTGTTAACGAGTAGGCCTTGAGAAATCGTTAGCCCACAAGATATGTTTGAGAATTGAGGCACCAAACTCGGAAAAGGGACAAAATCGTTTTCTTTGTATTTATATTTTACTTGTTCCTTGTTTTGTTGAAAACGTACAGTATTGTTTTTTGCAGGCGTCAGCAGTGTTCGAAATTCAGTTATTTAATATGAATACAGTAATATTGAAATTGCGTATTCCTTCGTTATGTCGTACATTTATATATTAAGAATTATGTAAGTGAAAACTTGAAAAAAAACTGCTCTATGAACAGTTGGGAAAAGTAAATACACATTTTTGGTTCGGTAAATCTCACGCAAATATTCTTGTTTATTATATTTCTTCTGTCAAAAACACTTATATTCGAAGACATTATTTTGTGTACTAAATGTTGTAAAGAACGTCTTCATCTAAAAAGAGTGATATTTATCCGGAAACTAACGATCTTAAGTTATCTTTGTGACGTCATTCGTGCTATTAGCTTAAGTTATGCAGGTGGAAAGACTCGACCAGACATTAAAAATAGCAAAACTCGGTACGCTACGTACTGGTAAAAAGAATGCTGAAAATTAATAACTTAGTGCATATCGTTGTTTATTTATGTAAATCCGTGCAAAATATTCTGTAGTTGAGTGGAGAGATTTTGACGGCTCTTAACGAGTTCTTGAGAGCCGATAAGGTTGAAGCGAGGTGAAAATTGAGAAGCGCAGAAATACAAGGACGGGGAAAACAGGAGATACCGAGGAAACCCACCGACTAGCAACATCTTCAGGCACGATCCCCGTGTACCGAAATCCGGGAGCGACCCTGCCGGGAACCGAACCCAGTTCGCCTTGGCGTCGTATTACAGCAGTAGTTGTAAGTGAAGAACAGCGTATATTTTCTGGAAATATATATCTGCCTGCGGGCAAAACAACTTTGTTTTCAATAATTAACGTGCTTACTATTACTAAAGTTTTCTCAATGTATGCATTTTTAACCCTTGTAACTTTTTGCATGGAAAGCAAATATTGTCTTTCTTCTAACGGAGCTAAGTTTTGACACTATGCTGAAAATTATAGGTACTTAAGCAGGATTTATATTTTTAGCTGTGAATATTCCGATGCAGTTCTGAATACTCTAAGTAACAACAAAACAATCGGGGCCTAAAGTACCTTGACAGCAAACTTTTTAACCAGCCTACTAACGAGCCCTTTGTCGCCTTTCATCATAGGCAGCTTGCGCAACATAACTGTCGCACAAGTTACCTAAATGACTGGCGTTCAGCTCTTGTGCATGTGCACTAAAATAGCGTCCAACTTCAACAGGTGGCAGATCAAGCCTAAACAAGCCGTGCAGTGTTTGTAATGGCACCTCACTTCTGGTACTGTGTTTTTCGGCTGCGTGGTGTGGTGGTGAACCATGAATGTACTTACAGAAAAAAATTTAAGAGTTTTTACATTACCCGTCAAAAGTTTAAAACCATTAGTAAATTTCTTAAAATACTTTCCTGGTTTAAAACGTTTGGTGCAATCTATTTTATACAATTTTCAAACATTCTAACTCTCAAAACACATACTGCTATTATTAAATTATTGAAATCGGTCAAATAATTTGCAAGTTATGACTTTTGAAACAATTACACAAATCTAGTATTATAGTACACATTTTTGTGTAAAACATTATGTTTAAACAAGTATTTTATAGATGGTTTAGCGTAATATTATTTTTATAATTGGGTTTATAAATACATGCACTTGAAAGAGTACAAGTATTTTATAGATATTTAAGCGTAATATTGTTTTTATAGTTGCGTTTGTAAATACATACACTTGAAAGAGAAAAGCCTACGAGGATCATAACACATTTGGAACCAAGTAATTTATTTTTTATTTGTCGAATTCACATTGCATGGAAAATTAGCTATAAAATTACCGAAATTGAAAACTAAGTATGTTTCTTGCCAGTTTAGCTAGCGAGATGGGGTTTCCAGCGTTAGTTAGTTCTGTTTTCACTCAAAAGATAACATCACAGGTTTGTTACCGGGAAATCATAAATACACCGATTATTGCCATCCGTGTCGAGACATGCAGTTGCAGTGGAAGTTTCGTGCCGTTGTTGTGTATAAAATGGGGTAAAAATGTATCACCGAACATAAAGTGGCAAATTTTTGGAATGAGGGGGTGGAATAAAACACAACTAGAAATTGCAGCCCATTAGGACATTTCAAAGGCGCCTGCATCAAACACAATAAAACTTTTTTTGAAGACAGGTGCATAATACACGCGTGAAAACAATATATCAAAAACACCAACACGTGTTCACATACTACCTCATTTTCAGTAGGCCTAAAGTTTTTCCAGAGAAGTATCAAATGATTCCACAGTGCTTTCTTATTTGCGTTATTGATTTAAGTCCTATATTATCATGTAACGTTGAAATTGTCATTTACATCTTGCGTGGTCCTAAACTTTTGATGGGTACTGTACGTTACGCAAGAAATATCTAAGTTGATGCTGTTTACCGTAGGTTTTTTTTTCTGGAAGGACGCATTGAATACTGACACGCATCTAACTGTCCTTGAACGCTCTGCCTTGATATGACGGCAAATGGAATCTGTCATCAAACATATAAGTATTTTCTGGCTATTTCAGTAAGTTGGGAGGAAATAACAAGAAAGTGAACTTGATTTTCTTAATCTCTGGTACATTAAACTACCACACGAAATGAATCACTCAAATGGTACTTGAAGTAATGCTGCAGTTAAAGTTATTTTGTTCATAGGAATTAATAATTTGATAAATGAATTACGTTTTTTTTATTTGGTGGTTTTTTAAGCGCCCCTGAGTTTCGCAAGGCCTTAGTAGGGCAACACTACTAATTCATTAATTGAGAAGGAATCAGCCATGGACTGTATTAGGAAGCCAGCCCAGTATTCCCCTGGAGTGATTACGGAGACACTAGAAAACCGAAATCGGGTTTGGTCGAGTGATTTACCATTGCGCTAACACCTTCGGTTCGCGCTGCCTCGAGTGAAACACGATAATTTTTTTTTTTAACGCGTAAGGAAGGCAAAGCAGAGATAGGTTATATACCAATAGACAGCGAAAAGTATTCCGTGGTTCAGATTCCAGTGTAAAAAAAACGAAGGTCGAGTAGCACCAGACTTTCCGTATTTAGTGATGTGACATAAGCGTCAAATACAATTTTATTTCCCACCAAATGTTCTGCCGCAGTGTGGCTGAGCTACGTCACAGAATAGCGAAATACAGGGAAGCGAAACTGCCACGTTTATCCCGAACTTAATCTTCTCGAACCAGGATAGAAAAATAAGCTCACTTGCTAGCAGTATGACAGAATAGCCTCCCTAGTGTCATATAGGTGTCATTGTAAGCGGTTTGTCTATTATAATGATTAAATACAGAATGGAATATTTGAATGCGAATATTCCTTCAGGGCAGAAATTAAAGTAGATATTTTGTTGCCAATTCATAAATTTGGTTATCGAAACATAAATGTGGTCGTTGAAATGTCTGAAAGTCAGCCAAATTCGCTGTGAGTAGCTCTCTGCTTAGGGTTATTTATTCTTCTGTAAAACAGGTTTTTTTTTAAAACTATAACGACGCTGCTGTATCTTTTCTGAACATATTGCTGTATTAAAATCTTATAGTAGCCGCTTAAAATTCTGAAGAAACAGAATACGGGGGAAGATAGTTCATGCTATTNTTAAAAACTATAACGATGCTGCTTTGCTGTATTAAAATCTTATAGTAGCCGCTTAAAATTCTGAAGAAACAGAATACGGGGGAAGATAGTTCATGCTATTTTCCATAGCCGAAGCAATGCTTCCTTACGGGCCGGACGTCATGTTGAGGCTTTTAATGATTCTTGCAAGGGAGATCGCTTAATCAAACACTGCCTAAAAAGACGAACCAGCCTGACGACGGGCAAACTGGTAGGGTACCTTGCACTGCCGGACCTTAACACAATTACGAAAACAACAACATTCTCGCGACCCTTCCCACCTAGCCTACTAATAAGCTTGTTCACTAACATTAAAAACCATGGTCATGTAACCAAAATAATAAAGAATCCAGGGACGTAGTTAAGGAGATATAAGCTTTGTAATTAGGAATACATTCAACCCAAAGCACAATGTCATCAGCGCATTGAATAGAACGAACGCAGGAGCCCAAGTGAAAAACGCTGTTCTAGAGAAAAAATTTGTATCTTGGATTTTGTAGATATTTACTGGTTTTGTGACATGATATCGATGTTAACTTGGTAAAAACGCNGTTCAACCCAAAGCACAATGTCATCAGCGCATTGAATAGAACGAACGCAGGAGCCCAATTGAAAAACGCTGTTCTAGAGAAAAAAATTTGTATCTTGGATTTTGTAGATATTTACTGGTTTTGTGACATGATATCGATGTTAACTTGGTAAAAACGNAAAAAATTTGTATCTTGGATTTTGTAGATATTTACTGGTTTTGTGACATGATATCGATGTTAACTTGGTAAAAACGCCTATTATATATAAAATAACAGTCGTCATTTTTTTTTAGCGTAAATATGCAAATTCCCTAGAAATATTCTCCACTACATTCTAATGACATCAGCGACTATTTTGAGCTGTACACTAACATATTAAAACTGTCCAATTTTAAAATTTTTCAGGAAAAAATATTAACATCAAATTCCTGTACCTCGTTTTATTCGTTATTGAAAAGTAATTTTCCTTTATTGTCAGAATTTTTTTAACTGTTACTTCAGGGCCCGTCTGACTGCAGGTGTTTTTTTAGCTTTTGAGGCCGAGAAGCGCGGGAGCGATAAGGGCGACACTGACACGCGCATCAAGTGCGCCATCGCCGCTACACGCAGGACTATGATCTGCCGCGCAGTGTTCTCGTCGTGCTGCATGTACCTGTTAGACTTTAAGCGGTCATCCTATCATTTTATTGGTGCAAAGTCTGTAGCAACGATCAAGGCAAGGCCTTATAGTTTCGCAGGATTTCGCCCAGCATATTTTGAGCTATAGCAGTATGAAGATGTCAATTTTGCCCTTGCTTGAAAAAGTGTTTGTAATAAGCGTGGTCTAATCAAACTTGTATTCCGTCCTAGTATGAAGTGATATTTTTTTCGTATACAGATTGTGCACACGTAAAACAATTTCTTTTTTTTTTAAATATATTACATTGCAACCCAGTACGCGCACCAGGTAGGTAGGATTCGAAAAAAAATGTAATACACTAAAAACGTAGAAAATAATTTTATAACTCTTGAACACTCTTAAGGCTCGGTATCAGCCGCCATGTTGAATTTTACATTTATGTGCCGTAACTTCGCTTTCAATGAAATAACTAAATATATATTATTATAGAGCATTTGCATTTCACAAATGCCTTCAAATGTAGTCACGAAATGTTCTCTACGCGTTATCTGGTAACTGTGAAACTGCATATATATATATTATATATATATATATGCAGTTTCACACACATATATATTCATAATTTGAAAACAATGCTGCACTAATTACGTTATAATTATTTGGCAAAAGTTCAGCAGTTATGTTTGTTCTACAGCGTAATGCATGAAAGGTACTATTATGGTCCCGAAATAAGTGTCTCTGAACAACTGAAATAAGCCGTACAGATACAGTTGTATTGTCCTGGTTGTTCAGTGTGTGTAGCAGACGACACCACTTACTTGACGTACGAGACGTCGTCACGAAAAAAAAAAAAAAAGATAACGTTCTCGGGATCCTTCTTCCTCTGTGTTCCACGACGTGAACAGATACAGAAGCGCTGCCTTGCCTGCCTCGTCACAGTGATTCGTTCCTATAGAGTCACGCATTCCATCAGCGAGTGAACACTCCTGCGTTAAAAGAACCGCCAACGCATTCCGCTTCCGTCTGCCTACATATTCTGCGATAACAACTTGCGTGAACAGTCACGGCAAGATTTTTAGTAGTCGCAACACAGTTGTAGTCCATTCACGGTTTCTTCACACATTATGAATAAAATATTTGGAAAAATCACCTCATTTATGACGCGCTTGATTGCTCCCTGAATATTTCATGTACCACAAGCGTTTTATACTTGTGTTAATACCAAAGTACATTAATTTTGGTTAAAATGTACTTTCACTCGTATCTTTTCTATAAATTATCATATTTAATTTATAATTAAAATGAATAAAAACAGGGAGAAAATATTGGTAATGATAAGTAAGAAATAGTTTTTATGCAAAATTTTATTATACAGAGTGCGCACGAATGCGTCGCGTTGTCCTTTTCGTGTAATTTTCTAGACTTAATTAAGTTTTGCTTGCATGAGGTGGAGGAATAACCTGAAAATAGAACTTTAGCAGGGCTTCAGAAAATTTTAGAAGTAACCGTGAATGGACTATAGTTAAATTTTTATCCGAATCTTTCGAAGGCTCGGCACATTACACACCCTGCGAACACGTTNAATTACACACCCTGCGAGCACGTGTAAAAGTGAGTGAGTGAGTGAGTGAAAATATTTGGGTGGCTCTTAACATCGAGGTCTTGAGAGCCGAATGTAAAAGTCAACACCGCTATTAAGTAATAACTTTTACCTACGCTGTGATACACTGACTCTGTGAAATTGTTTGAATCATACATTTTACTACTGTGCCAAACATTATTGTCACGAGTGTAACGTGATTGACAGACATTCGAGCAGGTGCTTTAGGAGCCCTCCTAGTTGTCATATGGGTCTCATTATAAGCGGTTGTGTCTAAACGGCAGGATGTTGCAAAATTTGCAAGTCAATACTTCGGGGAAACATTCCACACATCTGGAGGATGAAAAAAAAGTTATATGAACACAGGTCGGCAAACGCTTCGTTTCTTTACAACTCGTAATACACAANCCTACGCTGTGATACACTGACTCTGTGAAATTGTTTGAATCATACATTTTACTACTGTGCCAAACATTATTGTCATGAGTGTAACGTGATTGACAGACATTCGAGCAGGTGCTTTAGGCGCCCTCCTAGTTGTCATATGGGTCTCATTATAAGCGGTTGTGTCTAAACGGCAGGATGTTGCAAAATTTGTAAGTCAATACTTCGGGGAAACATTCCACATATCTGGAGGATGAAAAAAAAGTTATATGAACACAGGTCGGCAAACGCTTCGTTTCTTTACAACTCGTAATACACAANATCTGGAGGATGAAAAAAAAGTTATATGAACACAGGTCGGCAAACGCTTCGTTTCTTTACAACTCGTAATACACAACGTACAGTGTATGGCCTGCGGGCTGGATCATCTTACTGTGGAATGCTATCGCAGCTGTAATTGGCAGCCCCGTATCAGCCCCCGAGGAGCCCTGATTTGAATCCGCTAAACTTTTATTTATGGGGACATTTAAAGGCACTTGTGTATACAACCTGAGTGGACGACGGGGACACCCTCCGTAACCGTATTGTGGCAGGCTGCGATACTCCAGGGATTCATCAACGCATCCGGGAGTTAATGCATGAGTTCGTGCCGATGAAGGGCATTTTGAATTTTTCCTTTAGTGCTGACGATAAGCTTTCACACGCGTGTAACTAATTCCTGTGCAGTTCCGACTGTTCGAGGTGTAGTGGCGTGGTGTTAGGTGTCGTGCATCATACAAACGAACGCTGCGACAGCATTCCGCAGAAACATGATCCAGCCCGCGGGCCACACACTGTACGTTGTGTATTACGAGTTGTAAAGAAACGAAGCGTTTGCGGACCTATGTGCATATAATATTTTTTCATCCTCCAGATCTGAGGAATGTTTTCCCTGAAGTATTGGCGTGCAATTTTGCAACAACCTGTACAGTAGAATATTTTTATGAATGTCGATTTTTAGTTGCCAATTCAAAAATCTGGTTCTTGGAACATAAATTTGATCGTTGAAAAGTGTCGAAGTTTGCAAAGATCACTGTGAGTAGTCCTCTTCTTACGAAATATATTCTTATGTAAAACAGCATTTTACCTATAGCAACAACGCTGTGTAATTTCTTAACAGATTTCTGTACTGAAACCCTGTAGTCACCACTTAAAATTCTGAGGAAACAGAACACGCGCGAAGTTCGTTTATGCTATTTTCCACCGCAGTCGCATTATTTCCTCACAAGATGTGTTTTTCTTCGCTACGAAGGAAGATGATATTGCCATTAAACATAAAAATGTGCGAAGAAAAAAATTACTAACAGCAGACCTAAGTTTCTTTAACATTTTATTTGCATTAACGCACGATTAAGCTACTGTAAACAAAACACACTCACAGAAATGTTTTTCTTTGCCATACAGAACAGGGTGGATGGGCAAGGGTTGGGAGGTTGAAAATGCCACCGTCGTCCTCACAGCTACTGGTCCCTTGGATCCGCATTAAAAGAGAAAGTAAGTAATTTACAATATAGGTTAAGATTCCGGAGGAGTGAAGTTAAGAGTTAAGGAAAGAAAAGTGATGAGTATGAAATGTTAGGTTTGGCCAAATTTTAAACTTTAGCTTAAGAACGGGAAGTACTTGACAGTAACTACCATTCTTCTGCAAGACGAAACCCGTAGGGCTTATGAGTGGTCGATAGTGCGTTTGTTGCACTAAAGGGTGCGTTTGCCGGCACAAGTGTTAGTTGTAGAGTTGAGAGATTTGGGCTATTAACAACGAAGTCTTGAGAGCCGACAAGGGCGAAATGAGGTGACAATGGAGTAGCACCGGAATAAAATGGTGGGGGAAACGAGAGATCCCGAGAAAACCCGGTGACCAGCGGCATCGTCAGGCACGATTCCCACTTGCGAAAATCCTGGAATGACCCGGCCGGGGATTGAACCCGGTTCATCTTGGCGGAAAGCGAGCAGTTTAACCGCTTAGACACCGCGGCCCCACCAGCGTTAAAATCTCGTTACTTGATAAGAAAGGGACAACACTGCTAATTACCTCGGATATATTATCTTGGACACTGAGCTATCTGAATACTTGACAGTTGAAAGTGACGAGTCCTTGACGTTTCATGTAGTGTTTGTTCCAGCGATGTTCTTTTGCAAACCGGGCTGAAATAATAAAGCACTGTGGAGTTTGTATTGTCGATAAAAAAATATTATAAATTTCTACATACAGTAGCAAAACAACTCGGACTTTGAGAAAACCCCAAGGATGGGAGGTAGGTGACCGGGAGGACTCTGAGAAAACCACCGACATGAAATGTAATAGCATGAGAAACCTCTCACACGGAATGCCAGAGCATGAAGTGGGGACAAGGAAGGAGTGTGAAAATAAAGGATATCAGGAGGAGGACTCTGAGAAAAACACTCACATGGAATGTAAGAGCATGAAGTAGGGAAAAGGTCGCCATTGGCCAGGACTGACAAATGTACGAGCGTGAAGTGGGGACAAGGAAGGAATGAGACAATAAAGGAGGTCGGGAGGAATCTGAAAAAACCACCCACACAGAATGCAAGAGCATGAGAATATCCCCGCAACACGGAATACAAGAGCGTGAAGTGGGGACAAGGAAAGAATGAGAAAATAAAGGAGGACTCTGTTAAAACCACTTGGACAGAATGCAAGAGCATGAAGTAGAGACCAAGATGGGCGCTGTTGGCCAGGAATGACATGTTTTCGCCAATCACGTGCGCGAATGTGTGACCCTAGACTTGCTCCCCCTGTGCCTGATCCTTTACGGTATTACAGGGGACAACTTTAATACAGAGATGAAATCTCGTGAACTCCGGTTGCCCACGCCAGCAATATGGCGTCACTGGCCAGCAACATGTCGGAACGTCGTTTGCATATCAGCGCCAGCTAACACTCAACGAGCCGCCAGCCCAGCCAATAGAAAACCTAACACAGGACGCAGTAGCCAATCAGATACAAGACCCCTTCCCAAAGCGTCGCACAGTCAATCAGAGAATAAGTACGCTCTCAACGAACTAACCGCCACGCAGTTTCGTCTCTTTGTACTTGTCTTCTCTATGTGGGAACGTCGTCCGCTGTTCAACGCCTATACTCCATTCGCGGTTACTCCCAACTTTTCTGAAGACCTGCTAAAGTTCTACTTCCTGGCTATTCCTCCGCCTCATGTAAACAAAGCTTACCCCAGAACAGAAAATTACACCAAAGGTACAAAGCACTGCAGTCGTGCGCACTCAGTGTAATAATATTTAGCATGAGAACTATTTGTTACTAGGCATTACCAACACAACTATCTTCTCCCTGTTTTTCACTCACATTCATTATAAATGAAATATTGTAATTAACAGTTGAAATATAAGTAAAAGTTCAATTAAACCAAAAATAAGGTACTTTTATGTTCACACAATTGTAAAACGCTTGTGATGAAGAANATATTGTGTATAATATTAACTTAAAATAGCATTCATACTCAGACAGCTTCTACATAAATTAATCACCTCCATAACGTATTTAGTTTCTAGCAATAGTTTGTTATTTTAAAGTTTCATGGCGTCAATTTTTGTCGCGCACAATTCTGATTGGCTGAGCCCGTCAAAAGGTCAAAGAAATTATATAACAGGTCCAATCTTCAAATATTTGGTGGAAAGTGAAACCATCCAACTTTTTCAGGCAAATATGGCGCCGTTCAAGAGGGTTCGATGACGTCACAACTGTCCAGCTTTATTTGACCAAACTTATTGGAAGCAGTTTGATGGAAATATTTGACAATGTGACAGGAGCTTTATTCATTACACTTGTACGCATAAAAAAAAACACAAAGCGAAAGAAAATGTTTCAGTGTTCACAAATGCTTGTCTAACTCTTTTAATTCAGCATTAACNAAAAAAAAACACAAAGCGAAAGAAAATGTTTCAGTGTTCACAAATGCTTGTCTAACTCTTTTAATTCAGCATTAACCCGTTCAGCCATTGAGCCCACGATCGTGGACATGTTGCACATGAAGTATATTTATGGTCAGTGCTGTACACAGAGAGGAATCAGCACCCAATGCTTTGAAATTCTTCTATACAGGTAATCTGATTTGTGAGTGATACCACATCTCTAGTTTACGAATGGCTGACTGTAACGTCTTTGAGCATGCAGTGCGGTGTTCACTGGTTACAAAATGTGCGCTAGACACAAGTACAGTGCACAACAAAATATTACACGATTGCAACACTTAGGCTCGGAAATTAATTTTTTTTTATTTAGAACGGGTTAAGACGTGGAGCTACTTTCCCTCCGTCGTCACCAACTTGACGGGGCGCTTACTAGTCAGTGTGTACATTTAAGTACAGTATATGCCGGTACGAACAATGTAATTTTTGACGTGACAACGTCTTATAATTCGATAGAGCCGGCTGCACGCACGAAAAAACATGACTCATGCGGCGTTACCTCGCTCTGAGGCGTTCCATGTAAGGCTTGAAGTGCAAGCGAGAGCGCGAACATTTTAATGTTTCCAAATTTTAAATTTTAAATGTAAGATTTATAAACAATAATTTAATCATTGTTTATTCTTATAATGAATTATTTAAAATTAATTACTTTTTTATAACAAATTACAATTAAATTTGCAAAAATAATTAAGTTACTAATTGAAAAAAATTAATTATAGTATTAAAATAATAAAATCAAAATTAAAATTTTAACGATTGAGTAGAAATTTAAACAATAAATTTTATTCAAGTATTTTGTTGTATTTTTATTTTTTAAATTTAAAATGAAGAATTGA
>NQII01000667.1:12392-116009 GCA_002778355.1 Clitarchus hookeri
TTACCTTCACACAACTGTCCACATATCACAGGTGGCCAGGTCCACCTGCGCACACTCACACCTACTGCAGCGATGTATTACCTTCACACAACTATCCACATATCACAGGTGGCCAGGTCCACCTGCGCACACTCACACCTACTGTAGCGATGTATTACCTTCACACAACTATCCACATATCACAGGTGGCCAGGTCCACCTGCGCACATTCACACATACTGCTGCAATGTGTTACATTCACACGACTCTCCACATATCACAGGTGGCACAGGTCCACCTGCACACATTCACACTTGCTGCTGGTGCTGTGAATGCGTCTAAGAGATAGAGTATCTCTTAACAGGTGAGGTCTTGAGCGATGTTGGCGGCGAATTGAGGTGGAGATAGAGCAGCAGAAAAATGCAATGGGGGAAGAATGTGAGTGCTCAAGAGAAAACCTACTCGCTAGCAGTAGCGCCTACCATGTTTCTCACATGCGAAAATTGGATATGTCCATGACGGGATTTTGCCCCGTTCGCCATGGTGTGANGATGTTGGCGGCGAATTGAGGTGGAGATAGAGCAGCAGAAAAATGCAATGGGGGAAGAATGTGAGTGCTCAAGAGAAAACCTACTCGCTAGCAGTAGCGCCTACCATGTTTCTCACATGCGAAAATTGGATATGTCCATGACGGGATTTTGCCCCGTTCGCCATGGTGTGAGATGAGTGTTCTGACCTCTGCACCACTGCAGTATATTGATTATTTTAAGAATACTGTCAGGATAGAATTTGCATATTTAGATTTGGCTGTGTTCTCAGATTAAAATGTTTCTTTTGTGCGACTGCGAGGCCGCGATACTCGGGAGGTCGTCGCCGTGTGCGCTGTGTGGAAGGCTGGTGTCGTCCATGGGTTTAGTGTTCTACCTCCGTGAAATGTGCAGTTGCTACCTGTTGCGAAGTGTGGACGAAGGCTGGTGTCGTCCATGGGTTTAGTGTTCTACCTCCGTGAAATGTGCAGTTGCTACCTGTTGCGAAGTGTGGACGAAGGCTGGTGTCGTCCATGGGTTTAGTGTTCTACCTCCGTGAAATGTGCAGTTGCTACCTGTTGCGAAGTGTGGACGAAGGCTGGTGTCGTCCATGGGTTTAGTGTTCTACCTCCGTGAAATGTGCAGTTGCTACCTGTTGCGAAGTGTGGACAGAGGAGGTGGCTAGCCTCTGGATTGACAACTGAAGTCTCGCTGGTCAGAAGTTGCGTCTGCGGGTACACGAGGTGTCGTCGTTCCGAGGTCGGGGAGTCGACGCCTGTTTGGAGAGCGTGATGCGTCTAGGCGGGGGCTCGGGTCTGCCCAGGGCCGGGTTTTAATTGCCGATTATTAAACGTCAAGTGCGGGGTGAAGGCGAGAGCTCGCCAGAACCATTGGTCGAGGCGTGAAGTGTTCTCCGAGGCAGTGATGATGTTACCCTCTGTCCTGCGGAGATCTGGTTCTCCCAAGTCTTAGAGAGGAGCTATTGTGGACGTCGCGTAGATGGCACACACATCATGCAGACATTTGGTTTCTTCTTAAAATTGCGGTGGAATCAACACACAGTGTTTATTACTTACGTGGCAATATTGATTTAAAAAGGTGGTTAAAGGATATAAAATGGAAGAAAGTATAAAGTAACTAGGACCTTACAAGTGCTCGCTTTACCATGAACAGCCTATACTGTCTTTGCACAGAACTAATAGCTCACAGATGTTACTGTGTCATCCACGCTCCCTGCTGCTCAACTGCACTAGCTGCTGATAGAAGCTCCTTCTGGTCCTTTGCAAAACCTCAAATACACTTCTTGAGGTAGTACATATGTGTTAGTACATATGGGTTGTACTTAGTCCAAGCACGCGGTACTTACTCACGTTCATACAGACTCCAGTATGAAATACCCATATTTCACATACCAACTATGCAGTTTGGCAAAATGCTGTACGTAGATGTATTAGATTAAGTATTCAAGTTATTGGTACACACAGCATAAATATCTAAAGTACACTAGTGTGTTAAAAACAGTATGCACAGATCAAATTTTGAATTGCAAGAATTATAGCAAATTATATTTGGTAGATTTCTTAATGGGTTTCTCACTTATTACTAAGTGAAATTGCAATAAACAAAGTACATAAAAAACGCACCTACTGTGATATATACAATAAATTTAAGTGTGCAAATATGAAAATAACATGTTTATTCAAATTTATAGTATGGTCTTAACGAAAATATCTACTTATATAACTTATGAAGCTGAACCTTGTTGCTTAGTGTGGACAAAAAAGAATATTTACTATTCATCGCATGGTGGCAGCTTGTTACTCAGCCTGTCCTCATTTTATTGAGGATAGGTTGTTTCAGACTCCACGCACTACAGGCATCACATGCAATCATTTGTCACAGTTACATGAAATGCAAAGAGCTCCAAAGCAGGAAAGGAAGTTATGAAAANAGGCATCACATGCAATCATTTGTCACAGTTACATGAAATGCAAAGAGCTCCAAAGCAGGAAAGGAAGTTATGAAAAATTGTGTTTATTTAATTAGCGTTGCAATACAGCCACGTATCACCAAAATTATTTTCTCGAGCTGTCGTAATGTTAACCGACTGCCCAACCAGAAACTAGGTATGAGCTTGTCAATGGTCGTACTTGTAATTGGTTCACTAATAATAATCACTTCTGATAACAGCATTTTGTAATTAACAGAAATATTCGCAATTCCCAACCTGCATACATTTTAACATAGATACTGATGAGGATTTCTACAGCATGTCAGCAATTAATGTAGAAAAATTCAGTCTAATCGGAAATTATATATTTATAATGGCAGCCTAAATTTTTTTTATACAAATAAGGTTAAACATTGGAATGACAGTCGCATACGAATCTTACTAAGAACTCCATGCAGAGTATCCCTTTATTCGGGTATGGCTACTGACCTCTGACCCTATGACGACGTCAAATTTCACATTTGGCAGGAGACTACACGATGAGCAAAAATAAGAAGAAACCAAGTTTTGATTCTACAAGGACTCTGATTTATGTGGGTCAGCTGTGGTGCCAGTCAGCTGTACCTAGACTTCTGCATCTGAAGATGGCGGTGTTAGATGGAAGCTTGGAGTAGATTGCATTACTGCAACCTTGTTAATGTTGAAGAGCATGATGGATGCTCGGAGCAAGTCGCATTACTGCAACCTTGGTAATGTTGAAGGGCATGATGGATGCTCGGAGCAGGTCGCATTGCTGCAACCTTGGTAATGTTGAAGGGCATGATGGATGCTTGTAGCAGGTCTCATTGCTGCCACCTTGGTAATGTTGAAGGGCATGATGGATGCTTGTAGCAGGTCACATTGCTGACACCTTGGTAATGCTGAAGGGCATGATGGATGCTCGGAGCAGGTCGCATTGCTGCCACCTTGGTAATGTTGAAGGGCATGATGGATGCTTGTAGCAGGTCGCATTGCTGACACCTTGGTAATGCTGAAGGGCATGATGGATGCTCGGAGCAGGTTGCATTGCTGTCAACTTTATAAGGTTAAAGGGCGGGACGGTGACTCTGATCTGGTTGCATGGCTACCACCTTTGTAAGTTTGAAGGATTTCCGAACATAAGATGGGATGTTATGTTACTTAAAAACAATAGAACACTTGCATGCGTTTGTATATAAAAATTTATGAATAACTTAACCTAATGATTTAACACTGGTGACCCACATGAAAGTAAAAAACACTAATTAACACAAAGCCAGTTTAATGTATCCAAGTGTTTTCCAAGGGAAATACTGTCATTTTTTAGGAATGTAAACCTATTATTTATATGCAATTTCCAGCTCTAACATGTATAACACAAAAAACACTGACTTCATTGACAATAAATTTAAACATCGCATTCCCAAAAAAATACAAATTATTACAACTATTTTTATAAATTCGCTGCCAACTAGTTGCAAGCGCGTTTGGCAGCGAGTACTTACTGTAGCATATGTGTAGATATGGGGAGTGATTATTTTCAAAGGTTGATTTAAAAAGTGCTCACTTTAGCGCGAACATAGTTTCTGTGGGAAGTGTCAGGAGGCCAGGACTCACCCATCTCGAGCAACGTGTCGTAGTAGGCGAGTAGACTCGCCCTCTGCATCACTCTGTATAGCTGCAGCTCTGCCTCGTTGCCGGGCGCCGACGTCAGCACCACTGTGCACACAAACACAAGTTGCTCAGCCACTTTTTACCTCACTCAACTATTCTGCTTCTTATCGTACAATACATTTGCATTCTCCAACCAATTAAACCATTTAAAAATAATTTGTTGAGCCGAATAATTATTTTGTTGTTCCAAAATCATTTATATGTATTAACTACATATATAACTATTTTACAAGTATGCTCAGCTGAAGTCTATTCGCGGTGTATTCACACTTTTTAAATGAACGTTTTGAAAATCACAACTTGTATAACGTGTTTGTTTGGTTCCTACATATGGAATGTATCACAAGCGTTTTATACTTGTGTTAACATAAAAACATAAAAGTACCTTATTTTTGTTTAAGTTAAAAGTTGAATATGTTTTTCTACAAATTGTATTGTATAAATTATAATTAATATGAATAAAACCAGTGGGAGAATAGGTGTGTTGGTAATGTCTAATAAGAAACAGTTGTTATGAAAAATACACTTGAGTGCGTACGAATGCGGTGCGTTGTCCTTTTGGTGAAATTTGTAGACTCGGCTAAGCTTTGTTTGCATGAAGCGGAGGAATATCTTTAAAGTAGAACTTCAGCAGGGTTTCAAAAAAGTTGGAAGCCATCGTGAATGAACTATAATCAGTTTAGCTACCGTAAACATTATAAGTATCATGGTGGAGTGAAGTCAGTTCGTTTGTTTGGAGTGAATAAGCATTTGGTTACCTGGGACGATCTGATATGTAGCCTTTTGTTAGGGAATAAAAGTTAGCTTGGTCCAGCTCGGGCACAACTAGGCTTACCGTAGGAAGGAACAGCACACATGCAACAACAAATGTGGATATAAATAGAACAATCTGGGTGGATGAGTGTTGCGGATACGGTCGTGCGAATATGTCTGCGCCAGCAGGAAACTTGGGATGTGCGACTGAAATGAAGGTAACGAAATGGAAACTTGGCTTCTACAGCTTAAGTCGACACACACACACGATATATCGCGTGAACCAGCCTTAGGACACACACACGAGATATCGCGTGAACCAGCCTTAGCACACACACACAAGATATCGCGTGAACCAGCCTTAGCACATCGCAGTAGTGAGATGTACTGCCTGCTCATTCTCGCCTACGCACAAGATTGAAGCCAGTCGCCGCGGCCCCCCACCCGTGCCTCCCGCATGCGCGCTCCAACTCAAGGTCACGCTCGCATCGTGGTAGTATACTATATCGAACGAGACCACGTTTATTTCAAACGTGTTATTAGTCACGAAGTTATTGCGACGGAATCGGGCACTCTGCAAACTTTACATCGCCGTGTGTCAGTCGGTCTGATTATAAAGGCGTATTCTCGTCAACCAGTGATTTTAGGTGGAGACATTAGTAATGCCTTCTGAAGAAATAATAAAAGTTTCCATCGATACGAGGTGAATTAACGCCTCCATCTTTAACCCTTTCAGTAAAAAATACGTATACAATTTTAGGCGTTGCAACAAACCAATCTTTTGTTTGATACTCATTCCGGTTGCTTCGTGTCATTTTATTGTGAGAACCAACTAGATCCCTGCTTGGCATGAGTGGGATTATAGCCTACGTAGGCCTACTTGTTGAATTCGATCATTTTCTTGTGATGTTTGACTATATTTCCTTCTTGGAATTATAAGCACCTTACAAATTCGTCGACAACCGCGAACTCTGTCTCTTTGGTATTAATATGTAATTATTTTCTAATTTTTCTTTACGTTGTAGGTTTTCTGTGAATTTAACAAAGTGTATATGTCTATAACAAAAGTTCAGAAAGGTTTGCTATTAGTTGGGCAGCCATTAAGTTACAGGTGCTGATCGACGCACGTCGCTGGTGAGTGAGGCCTTCTTACTGGACACGTACGGCTGAGGCTGGCGACATTAGCAGCTGTTTGACCTGTGTGTTGTCGGCGCAAGATGGAGTTACTGACGATTAGACAAGCGAGAACTGAGTCGACTGTATCCACGACTGCATGACCATCAGTTCTGTTGGTCGCTGTCTTCTCACTTATAACCCGTCCTCTTGGTTCACACGACACCGGACACGCTTACAACACTGTACAACGTTCACTGTACAACGTTCATTACTAGCCTGCTCTCTGCCAATGGGATGACGAGTTAAAGGTGTCCCAGTCAAATGTTCTTTCCTCCATAGAATAACAAATAATTCGCCCTGTTCATTTGAGTATTTTACACTTGAGAGTGTTGATGAAATTATATAAACACAGATTACGTAAGCATACAGAAGTGAAAGAGCCTCTTATTCCGCAAACTCCAGCCACGCATGTAGGCAAAATGGCGCCACTGGCCAGTAAGATGTCGGAATGCCAATCAGCGCCTGGTAACCTACAGTACTCGCTTGCCGTCAGCCAATAGGTAACCTTTCAAAGCTCGCAGTAGCCAATCGGACTCATGGCTTGCAACCAGAATCTCGCTAAGTCCATCAGAGAATAGGTACGCCTATGTCAAAGGAACAACCACCCCATTTTGTTTATGTGTACTGATCTACTCTCGACGCAATAAAGGCACATATGAGACATACGGACATGACTCCGAACAGAAGTGCCGGCAGGGGGGGGGGGTCGACTAAGTAGAAATTGTTAGTGCCACTATATAAGGCATAGCACGCAGTTTCTTCTTGATGTGGGGGAAAGTGGTGGGTGGCAGGTCAACTGTGCCACCTCCATATTCCACGCACCAAGGGCAATCACTAAAGAGTAGAAAGAGATAGGTGGTGAAATGAATGAAATAAATTGAAGAGATAAAATAAAAATAACGCGGTCCGACATAAAGTCAAACGCCAAAATAAAAGAAGAGAGATATCAGTAAAAGGAAATTATAACTTACTTATACCTCTGCACTTTCCAGAAGTAGTACAGTTGTGGGGGTGGAAAGCCACGCACTTCTGGTACAACCTGTGGCTGGCGAGGCTTATCTATGTGTGTGTGTGTGTGTATGTGCATACGTATATAGGCCATTCATGGGCAAGTGAGCACTTTTGAAGCTCTAGTTACTTTTTCCTTTCAACCACATTTTATCTTTTAACCACCTTTTAAAATACATATTGCCTTGTAAGTAATAAACACAGTGCGTACATTCCAGCGCATTCGGAAATTAACGTCTAAGACTAAAATAAAAAATGTTTATTGACTCTTATTCCAAATGAGAGAGCTTTCAAAAGTGCTCACTTTGCCGAGAATATTTATGTACGGATGTTGTGTGTTATTATGTCGCAGAGGAGCTTATGAAAACTGCCGGCGAAGTAATGTTTGTTGGGCGCCGTGTGATGACATACTGGTAATGTGGCGAAGCCTTGGTGTAAACAGCACAAAAGTCAGTTAAACTGAGGCTGCGAGATACTACGCCAGCAGCGCTGCGAGTTCCTAGGGAGCAAGGGAGAGGGGGCTGGTCGGTCGATGGCGGGTTGCGGCAGGTCAGGGGGCGCCTCGACGCTCGCTGACCCACTTACCCTGCCTCGGTCAAGGTCACGCCGTCTGTGACCCCCTCTCCCCCCGCTGGACTCACAACGCCGTCTGCTCCTCACTAGGTACACCTATCATAGTCTTCTGCGCACGCACCCAACACTCGCCTACCTCAAGCATATACAGCTGTCAAACCCAGGCGGCCAACGCCGAATAAAATACTTTTGCAGATTTAAATTTAATCTAATTATATTAAAATCTCGTTAGAGAAAGTGTACAAACAACTCAAAGAAGTTGTTTACATAAACAGTGTTCTATCCTCGAATCCTAACCACGTCGCTTATGATAGCCGTATTGGCAGAGCAGCAGCCACTGCTACTGCGCAGGTCGGGTGCGCACTCTCATCTCAATGTCCCTATACGGTCTCGGGGGCCGCGGTTGGCGTACACTCCGCGCCACATATCTGCGATTTCGGAGGCGGTTACAAGCCTCCCTGCCATTGGCCGCTATCTCTACGAGGAAGTACAGGGTGGAAGCTGGTAAACAGCGCTCACTTCTTGCTACTAACTAGTCGGCAAATACCGACATCGGGAAACAGTTCACAACCGACCAAGTAAATAAGTTCAAAGTCTCTGCACGAGCATGTGCGCATCACAGTTACAATGACAAGTATATGAAGCTAAAGTATGCCTTTAATGGTATTAACAACAAATGGGACAAATAAATTTTCCCAAAGCGATGGCGATGACGTTCATTGGCACAGGTGTTGACTGCAAGGAACCAATCATCCATCCCTCTTAAAAACGCAACTTAAAAATTATTTTGAGTCAACTTAGTTATTACAATATGTATGAATATGTATATTTTAAAATATAAACTAAATAATAGTAATGCTTTGTAGTTTTTATGGTGAAATCAGAGGCGATAGTAACATGGGCGTCACAGGGTTGGGCAGAGGAATATAATTTCGTTTTTCTCCGGAGGATTTCAAAATTTACAAATAAAGTTTAATGTAGAATAAATACAGTAAACATGTATTCGATTTGTACAAACAAATTATTTTACCTTTATAGTTACCGGAATTATATTAATATTCTAAAATTTGCAAATATATTAAAAATAATGTAAATACAGGAAAAACTCAGTTACGCCTTCCCCAGCAAACCCTTGCCTTCTGGAGTTATGCAATTTATAAGCCATTCGTTTAAACCTTATCAAAAACNTACGCCTTCCCCAGCAAACCCTTGCCTTCTGGAGTTATGCAATTTATAAGCCATTCGTTTAAACCTTATCAAAAACTGGTAATCTATTTTAATATTTTATATATAACAAATAATAATAAAAATGAATAAATAACATTATTGAAATAAAGTAACTTATTTATTCACTATTAAAATGCAAACGTGGGCCTACAACGTTTCCTAAATAATGGAACTACTTTTTCATAACAGTATCCTTCAAATTTACTTATTTAATTCAAACAAACTCAGTAATAAAACTCAGTAAAAGTTTCAACTGAAATAGTGCATAAAGAGACTCAAAAACACTTAAATTCCTAACATTTTTCAGAAAATTAACATTACGTGTACTATTACCTTAATTATATAATAAGTGTAACTGTAAGTAAACCTTCCTACATCATTATTTAAAAACAAACCGCAGTTTCCTAGCTGTCTGTCAAAATCTATCAGTGACTTTATAAATGACACCTGCTTCCCTGATGCATACTTAGCATACACAACCATAGCGTACTATTATTTTACATAGTAGAGCGAAGCCATGTTTTCACCCTTCGCATGCTGTACGACCTCTCGATCGTACAAGTAGCTGCTGCCAATGACAATGATATCTGTATTGCTCTGCCGATTGCATAAAATAAATGTCTCCCCAAGAAGGTCTCACAAGCTAGTCATCTTCTAGGTTGCCTTAATGTTTTCTGTTACCTCACATCTCTAACCATGTACTCGATTCAGCTTCAAAGTTATCGATATCGTAAAATCCTTTGATAGTTTTCGTTAGACTGCGAAGTTATCTTTGTTCATGATCGTTAGTAGGGTAAGATGCAATTGTAGCAAACTGTATACATGGTTATTGCAGGAAATGAAACGACATTCTAAGAAAGAAACGATAGAATCCAAATATGGCATGAACATAGACAGTCGTTAATATTCCTCAACATTTGCACTGAGAAGATTTGGTCTTATGGTTTGCCGTGCAGCTGGTTTTGGCACTGTTGGTTCAACTCCTGCCAGATGGGCAGTATATTCGCATTTCTTGAAGATATATTTGAATGTTTCATCACTGTTGTCCTTGTGTCTCTTCGTTATCTCAAGTTAACTCTTTAACGTGAATTTTCACTTTCAAAAGATCTACCCGAATGCCCACATAAAATTGTAGTCATTTTTCCTGGCATGGGAATTGCTTTCCACAGAGAGGTGTTCCAGGGCAGTTACAATGACTATAAAGTTTTCAAATGTAAATAAAACACGCATTGATTTGCTCATCTGTGTCCATCATGTTTCTCGTAGCATTGGACAATTAGGGACCATCTTCCTTCGTTGTGAACTTTCTCAGAAAAATCTGACTGTTGATTTTGTTGTTCCGAGTGTATTTTGGATACAGCTCACATTATTTAAATAATAGACCACAAGATTTAGTTGATGTGAGGAACAATGAACGAAGGTAGCTTTGGAGTATTTTTTCTTTATTAAAGTTTTAACTCTGCTTCCTTTCCCTGCAATGGCAGAACATCCATCATACCCTTGACCTATCCACTTTTCGATATCTAGTCCAAACAGTCTGCATGCATCCATTATTTTCTTTGCAATCGCTCCAGCCGATTGGTCAGCTAGTAGCGTCATACCAAGAATTCTTCTTTAAAAAGCGACTCGGTTTGATTGAAATATCATACTTCCAAGGACAGCTGTTCTGTCCCATAAATGTCAAAAGTCTCGTCGGCTAAAACTGAAAATCCAACATATGAATAATATTTTCTCCGAGTATATTCTCATTCAACTCTATTATTTCGCNGTCGGCTAAAACTGAAAATCCAACATATGAATAATATTTTCTCCGAGTATATTCTCATTCAACTCTATTATTTCGCTTTGTGTTTTTCCAGATATGTACTTGGTATTACACATTCCACTTTGGAGATGTTCTTGTAAAATGTTGTCTCCTGTATCAACACGAAACTCCAGTAGATCTTTAAAATTCCCCGAGTCACGTTTATTTCCTCATAGTGCAATGTGAAGAGAAGCACAAAACATTATTGAGGACAGAATCGGCACAAGTTTCCAACGAGTATTTTCAATTACTTCTGCACATGCCTTGTTGATTCGTTGGTCTACAGGTGAAGCATTCAACAAAAGTTGACAGCATCTTCTTCAGAGCCGCGGTGCCACTGAATCTTCATGTGATCTCGTATAGCTTCATGAGTCCTTATACCTGTAAAATTCTTTAGTAATAAGTCCTCCCCCCTCCCTGTAAACCTCGCACTACAGGTTGTGGAAACAGAACACAATATCTACATGGAGCTCCTTTCAACAAACTACAGAATAAGCTAAGCATGGTTCAAACTGCGACAGCCAAGAATGACGAAATACACGGGAGCTTGAATTTGAAACATCATTTCGGATGTTGTAACTATGTCCAGGTCTCCGACACGTTGTAAGCAGTTCGTATTTTAGATTACTGGTGATGCTAGATTAAGATTTTGCAACAAAACTTCCTATATCCAGATTACAGACTGTCGCTTCGCTTACATTTGAAAAAGTTTACGGTTTATTGTCGATCACATATAAAGATTAAATTCGTTGCTAATTTGCGTAGCAGTTCTTCTGCTACACCCAGCACATGTTTTTCGACCTCGCTTTGGTTTTGTTCNCTCTGCTACACCCAGCACATGTTTTTCGACCTCGCTTTGGTTTTGTTCAACAGTAGGCATATTGGTTTGTCCTTCCATAGAAGTAGATGACACTGGGTCTAAGTGTCTTTTGATTTTGTAAAAAACTGCTCTTCAACAAAATAACACTTTTTTTTTTAACTATTATCCGCTACATCGAGACACTGGGGGTGGTATCTTATTACCGTACCAATGTGTGTGTGTGTGTGTAACCCTCGGATATTTTGTAAATACGTCGTAATATTACGTACAGTACGTTAATGCACAAATAGCATGCAGTAACGTATGATTATGACGTCTTTACAAAATACCCGANGTCGGCTAAAACTGAAAATCCAACATATGAATAATATTTTCTCCGAGTATATTCTCATTCAACTCTATTATTTCGTTTTGTGTTTTTCCAGATATGTACTTGGTATTACACATTCCACTTTGGAGATGTTCTTGTAAAATGTTGTCTCCTGTATCAACACGAAACTCCAGTAGATCTTTAAAATTCCCCGAGTCACGTTTATTTCCTCATAGTGCAATTTGAAGAGAAGCACAAAACATTATTGAGGACAGAATCGGCACAAGTTTCCAACGAGTATTTTCAATAACTTCTGCACATGCCTTGTTGATTCGTTGGTCTACAGGTGAAGCATTCAACAAAAGTTGACAGCATCTTCTTCAGAGCCGCGGTGCCACTGAATCTTCATGTGATCTCGTATAGCTTCATGAGTCCTTATACCTGTAAAATTCTTTAGTAATAAGTCCTCCCCCCTCCCTGTAAACCTCGCACTACAGGTTGTGGAAACAGAACACAATATCTACATGGAGCTCCTTTCAACAAACTACAGAATAAGCTAAGCATGGTTCAAACTGCGACAGCCAAGAATGACGAAATACACGGGAGCTTGAATTTGAAACATCATTTCGGATGTTGTAACTATGTCCAGGTCTCCGACACGTTGTAAGCAGTTCGTATTTTAGATTACTGGTGATGCTAGATTAAGATTTTGCAACAAAACTTCCTATATCCAGATTACAGACTGTCGCTTCGCTTACATTTGAAAAAGTTTACGGTTTATTGTCGATCACATATAAAGATTAAATTCGTTGCTAATTTGCGTAGCAGTTCTTCTGCTACACCCAGCACATGTTTTTCGACCTCGCTTTGGTTTTGTTCAACAGTAGGCATATTGGTTTGTCCTTCCATAGAAGTAGATGACACTGGGTCTAAGTGTCTTTTGATTTTGTAAAAAACTGCTCTTCAACAAAATAACACTTTTTTTTTTAAACTATTATCCGCTACATCGAGACACTGGGGGTGGTATCTTATTACCGTACCAATGTGTGTGTGTGTGTGTGTAACCCTCGGATATTTTGTAAATACGTCGCAATATTACGTACAGTACGTTAATGCACAAATAGCATGCAGTAACGTATGATTATGACGTCTTTACAAAATACCCGANAATATTACGTACAGTACGTTAATGCACAAATAGCATGCAGTAACGTATGATTATGACGTCTTTACAAAATACCCGAGGGTTTCACAAACATTAGTACGATAATAACATACCACTCCCAGTGTCTCAATGTAATGGATGATAGTACTCCACAAAACTGTTCTTAAAATTCAGGTCTTGGTTAAAGAAAACATTATGCACCGAATTGCTCTTCCATCTCATGTAGGTTTCATTATTTTCCGTTAACACCATTTTACATATCGAATTGCAAGGGTGGCTACCTCCCTGGCGAGTAACTGCACGACGTTGTACGCATAATGTTTTCTATCCGATTTTGCATTGGGAATCACCTCACAGCGTTTGTACGCGAAAAGATTTTAGGAAAAGTTGTGTTCCAAAACACTATAGTTCAGAACGGCTTTCGCAATTGGATCATTTGAATTGTCAGGTGTCTTATCTGTCTGCCCGCGAATCACGGACTGTAGGTGTGGGAGAAACTTAATGCTGGTTGACTTTCTTCTCATACATACAAGCGGCCAGTAGTCAAATGAAGACTGCAATTGTGCACATAAGTAGGGTGACCTGTTTTTCGCGAACAGATTTATGCATAGGCTATACTCCAACTCGGTATTTGCACACATGCCAATTTCCTTTGGCTATTTGCAGAGATCTGAAGAATTCGTGGGTTCATTTTGAGACAAGCTAGAATTCAAAACACGTGTGATTAGGTAACTTTAGCCATTGGTTCACACGTTTTTTGACACCTCCTCAAGAATGCTGGCCCAATCGTCGCCTTCCACTGTGACAGCAGACAACGAATGTNTCACACGTTTTTTGACACCTCCTCAAGAATGCTGGCCCAATCGTCGCCTTCCACTGTGACAGCAGACAACGAATGTGCAGTTGATATCGGCATATCTGTACATAAGACTGTAGAGTCTAGCCTGCAGGTCATTGAACTCGCGAATTTNTCACACGTTTTTTGACACCTCCTCAAGAATGCTGGCCCAATCGTCGCCTTCCACTGTGACAGCAGACAACGAATGCGCAGTTGATATCGGCATATCTGTACATAAGACTGTAGAGTCTAGCCTGCAGGTCATTGAACTCGCGAATTTTTCAGGTCTCTAGCTATCGTCCCATTTTGCCCGGTCAAGGGTAGATTTGGCTACCTACTGGGGTCGCAGTCAATGGACAAGTAGTTATTACTCATAACACAAAGACATTTGGAGTCTCGTCTGTATTAAGGAAATCGCGATATTTACATACGAAGATATAGCAACTACCGTGCTGCGAATTAAGTTGAAAAGTTTCGAGTTTTCTGCTTTGGAGGTAAAAGTCAGTGCAACTCCCACATTTGCCACAAAGTTTTACTTACATATTTAAAGCGAAGTTGTGAATGGAACCCTGTGTGAAGCCACTTTTCGACTAACTGAAAGGCATTAACAACGGGTTATTTAGCATACACCAAACGAGCCGAATTATAAATACCCTCTTATGTACTGGAAAGCAAGAAGAAGAAACTTGCTTGATGTAGACAAACGTTCACTTCGTTCATACTAGAAGCGGAGGTAAAGACAATACCGAGCTCAGTTCAGGAATTGGTGTTCACAACACTTATTCACATACTGTAATCCATTAATTACTACGGAAACTATCGCACTGGTGTCAATGAATGTGATAGTAATTAGTATTTTCAACTCCCAAGCAGCTTGGCGACTTCAAGAAACTCTCCATTTTCCCTGCTTCTACGAGATCTACAGGAAAGATTAGGTGAGGATTCCGTGATCCAAAAATATTTATTTATATGTATGTGTGTATAAAATACATAGAGCCATAGACCANATTAGGTGAGGATTCCGTGATCCAAAAATATTTATTTATATGTATGTGTGTATAAAATACATAGAGCCATAGACCAGGAAGTCTTTTCTTGAGTGATAGAGACCATCCAACAGTCTGCAAACATAGCGAAGTTAACGAACTCCATTGCATTCAGAACAGAACATCTTGTGAGGAAAATGTTCTGCTCTGCTAACAGAATATCATGTGTACGTACATTTTAGGTAACGAAGTTGTCAGCTGTCACTTCTGACTACGTCTGTGACACTGGAAAAAAAATATTAGCATACAAGTAGTAGGTAGTCTGAAATAGACACACGTATTCATCCCAGTGCCACAGGAATAATACCATTGTTNATTAGGTGAGGATTCCGTGATCCAAAAATATTTATTTATATGTATGTGTGTATAAAATACATAGAGCCATAGACCGGGAAGTCTTTTCTTGAGTGATAGAGACCATCCAACAGTCTGCAAACATAGCGAAGTTAACGAACTCCATTGCATTCAGAACAGAACATCTTGTGAGGAAAATGTTCTGCTCTGCTAACAGAATATCATGTGTACGTACATTTTAGGTAACGAAATTGTCAGCTGTCACTTCTGACTACGTCTGTGACACTGGAAAAAAAAAATTAGCATACAAGTAGTAGGTAGTCTGAAATAGACACACGTATTCATCCCAGTGCCACAGGAATAATAACATTGTTGCGCTCTCTACTGCTTGGCTACTCGAAGTGTTCCCGGAGGTAAGTATAAGCAAACATGTACAATGTTACTTCCACTTTAGACGGCCGCACCCTCCCCACATCGAGCTTCATTTGCACTGCTGCATACGGGCTGCGCTGTCCTCCTGGCAGCGCAACCCGTATGCAGCAGTGCGTTATTAACATATACAAGCAGTCTGGTGGCCGAGGTGCGGTTCTAACCAGATATAACACTTGCAGACCTCGCAGTATTTACCGGCGCTAATATCCCCGCCTGGCAGCCGGTGCAACCGGTTATTTCTCCTTGCATTGCGACACACTGTGATAGTCACGAGTCTGCGGCCGTTAAGAACTGCAACAATGTTGCTGCAACGACTTGCCGCCGCAACCTTCGAGGAGTCACCTTCCCCGCGCTACAGTGTTGCCGACAGCTGTATGCAGTAGGCTCGGCCTTCACTGCACCTCGCCTAGCCCGCCTGGCCGATAATTACACTCTTCTTAATTACACGTGGAGAATAACTCTCTCGTATTTTAATGTAAACGCTTATGTACCCACGCGCAGAAATGTAAGCGGTGACGTTAAGAGTGTGAGCAATGCCTTGACGTATTTTTGTGAAAGTGATTTTTAAATCGGTAACCAGTGGAATTGATCTCTGTAGAGTTTATGTTGTGTAAATGTTAGGAAGATAACTGACGCAATGACATGTCTATATTCCAACTGCACAGAGCCAGTATTACAGTATGTGAACCTAACGTTACTTCTGCAGACGCGCGTCCATAGCCAACGCGTCGTAACAGCTCGGCCAAGGGGCCTCACTTCTCCTCAACTGTTCTATTATTTACAAATGTTGGCCACGAAGAAATTTATTACATTTTTCTACCACATATTTTTCTACTTTTAGACATTATCAGTAATTACTATTTCCTAGCAAAAAAAAATTTAGCTAATAGTTTTTGCATAAATGCATGTAAAAATGACAATTTTACTGCTTCGGAAATGCACAAATTATGACAACTAACTTAAGTACAGAAATGATATAAGTCACTCTCAAATAAGACGCAAAGAGATAATTCAAGGCATCTGTAAACTTGTATAATACAATGTTTTTGCAATTCCAAATAATTGCTGAAAATGAGGGAATTTTTGCATTTTTTGATTTGTGGTTGTCTCTTAATTTTTGTAAAATAACTTTTGCTAAGCATGTATTAAAATGAACTAAGCCAAAACGTTTCAGTTCCCTTGTTAGATTTTCTGCACATAGTTTGTTTTATTTTACATATTTGTACATTCCCAACACTGCAAAATTTTGACTTCGGCGTGCCATTTTGCCAAAACCATGCTATTTAAAATATATTTATCTGAGGAAAAAGTAGTTNCAAAATTTTGACTTCGGCGTGCCATTTTGCCAAAACCATGCTATTTAAAATATATTTATCTGAGGAAAAAGTAGTCACAGATAATGCGTACAAGTAGAAGAGTATGAGGTACAAATATAAAATAACAACTATTTCCGTGGTCAACGGCCTTAAGGAGTCTGTTTGGGCAACAATAATAGTTCACACTTTTACAAGGTCATGGTGGACTTCGGAACTGTGCGTGTCTGGGTAGGAGAGGGAGGGGTGTACTGTAACACACCAAAGTATTAGACACCATACGAACAGAGAAAAAGTTTCTTGCAGGAAACANCAAAATTTTGACTTCGGCGTGCCATTTTGCCAAAACCATGCTATTTAAAATATATTTATCTGAGGAAAAAGTAGTTACAGATAATGCGTACAAGTAGAAGAGTATGAGGTACAAATATAAAATAACAACTATTTCCGTGGTCAACGGCCTTAAGGAGTCTGTTTGGGCAACAATAATAGTTCACACTTTTACAAGGTCATGGTGGACTTCGGAACTGTGCGTGTCTGGGTAGAAGAGGGAGGGGTGTACTGTAACACACCAAAGTATTAGACACCATACGAACAGAGAAAAAGTTTCTTGCAGGAAACAAACATGACTTCATACTATTCGCACAGAGTCACAAGTAAACGTTTGGCAGATATTCTCTGCTATCACTTTGGTAAAACGAAAATATTAAAATTTTACACAGAAGTATAACAGAATGCTACCTTGATATTGCGACATAGTACACCACAAAAACAGGTATGCATGTCCGCTCACACTTAGTAGCATGTTTGAATAATCGTACAAGATAAATCTGTTTTTTTTAAATTTTATGGCAGTAAATAACGTTATGAATGTAAAAAAAAAACGCAAAACGTAAGATTAAAATGTTGTTAAATATGTAATTTGTTCAATATTATCGCACTCTCAACTGTAAAACATGAAACATGAAAACCTTTACACCTTGATATCATGTAATGCCACTATCTTCCATTGCTGAAGAAATGTTGTCAGGAGGGGTGAAGGGGGGAGGGGGGGAGAAGACGAATTTTCCCTACGACACATCGCAAATTATTTGTTGTACTAACAGAAACATTACGTTCTTATAACAAGCTGGCGAATGATTGCTATTGACGTAAGCTGAACACCATCCCTTGAGCGAGTCACCGTGGCCTTGAGACAAGGTACTGGAACATCGTCAGCTTTATCAGTAACCAGTCTTCATTGCCGCTTGTTGATTACAGCGCGGATAGCACACTCAACTGCATTCGAAACGTAGAAACTCATGTGTCCATTTGGAAACATTTATTATTCTGTTTGTATATTACGGTAGTCCTATCACGATTTTTATTTTTATTTTTAAGGGGAAGTCACGATAGCTCTGCTACTAACTTTAGTTGGTTATTAAGCCCAAATGAAAGGCGGACTTAGTTTCCTATGTCTGCCAACTGTGTAACACTCTTCATCTCTGTGTCGTTCAATTGACGTTGTGAGAAACGTAATATGTCACAATTGTCCAAGGTTTTACTCTAGTGTAAAAAAGCCCAATTTGTTTTTAGGTGGATACTAATTCTTACTGTTTTTCTTTTACGTGTTATGACAATAAACTACGATTTGTGTTTTGTTACCGATTTTACTAAATGTGAAGTAATGTTTGCAGTTTGTATTTCAAGCATGTGCGAATGCTATATAGCGTTTACGTTTCGAATAGTGAAAATGAGTGTAGGCCTATTCAAAATACCGTATTTCAATCCTTGCACGGATGCAGTAACAGCGGTATTCGGCGTTCACGCACGCGTTTCAAGAGTTGGTTAATGTACACGCACTTCTCGGTCTACACAGACCGCGCACACAACATGCAATGAATGTACTCGTCTCTGTGTTCAACCAAACACAAAACTAGACATTGACTTGATTTTAGAGAGGCAGTTACTTGTTATGTGAATAACATAGCTTAGAGGTATTTTTTAATGCGTGGAAGGAAATAAATATGTCAATATACTTTTCGACTAAACTTTTTTAATAAATGCAATAAATTGTTTGTTATTCTTCTTTTCTCATTCGATTCTATTGGCCGAAGGACTTATACACACGACACGAAATGAAAATCACCATTCTGTCCATGTTGACACGTAAACGATGAATATGAACGGTGTTGTGAAGGATGCCTTCATTAGTTCCGATCATGCACGTTCACAGCGTACACTTTGCTCGCGTAAGTGTGAGGTGCAGAGTTGCCGACGTGAGGCGGAGAAGACGCTGACGTAGCCAAGGATCAGACGCCATCAACGTCACCCTCCTCAGCGATGACGTCACCGGTCGCCTAGCAACCAGACATAAATAACCTGCCATCCCCTGCACTCGACACCGAGCGGCGACTAGAGCAGGACTCGCCCAGTGCGTGGGCTCGTTCTTCCAGACAAGCCCTTCTCAAGTCGCCTGATATCCTTGCAGAGTGGAACGGCCACACTTCCAGCCATGTTATGGAGATGGCATCCTCTCCATAGTGTATGTCTATTTATATCACGCCATTACCTACCGTTATGATTTTATATTAAAGTCAAAATTTTATTAATACATATAGAACCACTTTACAGAATTCCTAAAACCAAAATTGACTGATATTAGTTTGTATTTTCTCATGTGAACTAAAGAAGAATACAATTTGAGTTAATCTTTATTACGGTTGCAGATACATAAAAAAAAATAACATGGGCAAAATATCGTGGACTTAAAAATATACCCTATGACATGCCATATTCCCTGAAATCTATAATTTTAAAATATTTGCTTTGGAAATGAGGTTACGGTTAAACAAACCTTTCCGGCACTCGATAAATACAAGAAAAAGTTTTCGTGAGACATAGTCGGAAATTTAACCGTATTTCACGGAAATTTATTTGGCGGAAGTGTGATGTTTTCGCCCTGGGTAGAGGTCATACTTACAGCATGGCCACAAAGCAAGTGAGCTGCCTGCGGGGTGAGGAGGGCATGCGCGTCACATGCTACATTCAAACTTCCGCTGCTACACCGTCAATATTACAACTCAAAAAAACTTATCACCAGCAAAGTTCCTATGTTGCCTCATTTGGCTATAGAAAGCTGCTTATGTAAACAAGTGTTTCGAGATGTTTGTATATTTGCTCTAGCCAATTTTAATGCAATTAGATACAATTAAAAATGGTACAAGTATTATATTTTTATAAAAAAGCTTGTCTATGGAACATTAAGATATAAACCAACACATTCATCACTGCTCACCACGTGACTATGACACTTGTCTTGCTGTGGGGTAGGTCAATCTCGGCGCATACGTCTAAGTCGAAAATTATGGAAGATAAATAGAAAAATCTACATTTTATTTACGATTAAAGAAAACGCAGAGAAAACTTGTAAGTATAATAATATGATGTTTATAATATAGATGACATGCCAGAATAGTGGCTACTTTGCTGGCACCTGCTGCTTAGCTGTAAAAACACTTACTGTNTTATAATATAGATGACATGCCAGAATAGTGGCTACTTTGCTGGCACCTGCTGCTTAGCTGTAAAAACACTTACTGTAGATGTACACACACAAACACAAATACAAGGCACTACTTTGTCTGGATCACAGCACAAGGATGTCGGCAACACCGGCTCGCCATTTGACAGCAGAACAGTCAAGGCCACGTGACTGACTTAAACAATGCCGCAGGTACGGATCCAGAAGGTATGTCCAGAAAGAGCGTGACCCTCCTCCCATACATTGACATGCAACTGTAACGCGAATATTTTAAAACTGAAATGAAGTAGTATCAGAAATGTTAAGAATACCAACCTGAATTAATGAATTTTAAATCAATTTAAAAATGATGATGAGACAGTCCCCCCCCCCTCCCCCAATGCGTCAAATCTAAAATGTAGACTCAAACCTGAAGTCTAGATACGCTCTTCCAATGACTGTTACATTTGTTTACAAGCCTGAAGTCTAGATTTGGTCCGCCAATGAGAGCTACATTTGTTTACATTTATTTTCTAAAAGACCCGTGTTTTTTGTTTTTATTCTAAAAAATAAAACGTTGTTATTTGAATATATTTCAGCAGCATCAAAACTCGCTCAGAGGCGGTCTATGAGAATTTCGTAGCAGCATTTATAATGTGCTGGGCTACAGAGCACAGAACGTGATAGGAACATGATAAAACTGCATGGCATAGTCCATTCACGATGTTTTCACACATTATAAATCATAATTTAGAAAAAAAATACAAAATATGAGTTTTGCTTGTTTCCGGAATGTATCGTATAAAAGAAGCGTTTCATATTGCCGTTAACATTAAAGTACCTTCTTTCTTTCTTATTTGAAAATTCCACTTCTTCTTTGTTTAGAAATTAAAATACAATATTTATTTCACAGCCAATGTGAATCAAAAATAGATAGAACAGAATAATGTTGGAAATGGCAGCTAACGGACAGATCTTAAAAATGTTATTTTAACTGAGTTTTCTACATTGTTTGTTAACTGCCTGTATCTCTTAGTCGCAGATAAACACATTGGTAATGAAGCTTATCGACCGAGTTGAATGTATTACTTTATCCACTGTAATGCGTGTGTATGTTCAGTTGAGAAGGGAGAAGCTCGATATAACAGCAACTATGAAGACACGTGACACGCAGCTTCTTCTGTTCCTAGACGGTCGGCGTAGGCAAGAGCAACCCTGCGACACTAAACATAATTCGTTTTGCTAAATTAAACACTCTGAAACTGCCGACTCACACCAAACGTCACAGTTATATATAAAAATATTTATTTTTGGTTGTGCCACGCACGAATACGGTGCACTATTTTCTCCTTAACGGTTTCGTCCAGACATTAGGTTTTCACGCAGTGGAGGGATATCTAGTGACGACCCTGAAAATAGAACTTCAGTAGGGCTTCAGAAGAGTTTAATGTCACCAAAGTATTTCAATTGCAGAATACTTTTGCAAACAGATTGTGCATCGCTTCTTATGACCGCTCCTACAGAATAAAAAACCTTATTCACACGAACTGTTTTTGCTCTTGCGGTCGTTGCATTGTTCTCCTTCTATGTTACACAATAGGCATTTGAGGACAGATAAGCGCCGTTTAAATACCACATCGACACGTACAGAGATGTTCACGGGTATGTTTCAAGGACGTTTACTGAAAACTAATACAAGTAGCGAGACTCGTGCCTGTTGATAGTGCAACGAAATGAGGAGCTCCCGAAAAAAGGCTCTCTGTGGTTTCTGTCTGCAGTATATTTGTGAAAGGGCCTAAAGAGGTTGAAGCCGACTGAGAATTCGCCGTATAGCGCATGCGCGGGATCACCAAGCCAATAGCGCGTTGTGTAATTACTGCGGATGTAACTAACCTTGTTTATCTTAGATGCGAACGTAAACACACTAACGAAACTGCAGAGAAGTTTTGATCACGGAACTTGTGTACTATCACGCACACAACTGTCGTATATTACCTACAAGTTTCGATACAGGAACGAGGTAAATGTATTTTTATTTTAGGCTGTGATACTGCAAAAAAAAAACATACTGCCAATAAATTTACAAGCCCTTTAAAATAAAAAATTACAAAATTATCTTTTCAATGTATTTTATCCCACAATTGCTATATAATATTTTGTAGCAGTGAGTGATTGCTTTTCTTTCGTTCATCAAAACAAGAATTTTCTTTATTTTGCCAGTTTTAGTCGTAATTCTCCTGCGTATTGCGCCTGAAAACTCACAGCAGCTGAGATGGGAAAAGAGACGTGTTCTAACTACCAGATTGAGTACGGAATTAGCCCCGTTATTGCATTTCCCATTCACACGGCCATAGGACATAGCGAATTTCTTAATTGTATTTTATCGACGATTATCTTTTGTCTTGTACTATTATCGCCTCTGTAGTCATTATCAGAAAGGTAATCAATAATTAAGTACCAGTTATTCTAAAGATACTCCATTGATATTACAGTTATTCAACCATATGAGTTGTATACTGTGTCTTGTAGAATAACATTTTTTAAATAATGATTGCTGAACATATTTTGTAACTCTAAGATTCGTGACACCTATCTCTTTCTCTTAAGATAGAAGAAGAGTGTCTTCCAATGCGGCACTATATTCTAAACTGATAATTAATAAATACTACAGCCACTGCCAACATTATCAGGAAAGTACGACTTGAGTTGCATAAGCAGCTTATATTTTGTAACACTGAAAAATATTTTGCTAGAACTCACTTATTTATACAGAATTATTTTAAAAAAAGCTTATAATAATAATTTATTTTTAATTAAGATTTAAGGGCATTTCCATTTTGGATGTTTAAGAAAGCACATTTTGTAAACTCCTCCCACCTTTTTTTTTTTTCATCAAACAAGATTATTATAATTACTCTGATTGCATGTAATAAAATATTAGTAGTAACGTTTACCAAATTTTAAATAATTAATTTTATGGACATCCATTTCAATTATAAAAATTATAACTTTCGTTGTTGAAATTTATTTTTTCTTTCATTCCGTCAAACGAAAATTGCACATTACCAATTATAAAAAATGTCCACGAAAACAGCCAGCAGTTGGCTAAATCTTCCATAACAGGGACTCTACAAGCTTACATGGAATTTTCCAGCAAACTTGGATTGTGGCACATGAATAAGGTTTATTCTGCTGAGATTGGGAAGTTCAGTACAAATTGCATAGCAACTACCTAACAATGTTCGCTGCCAAGTTGTATTGGTGTTTCATGTTTACTAGATTGCCTCAGTTTAGAAAGTTAGCAAATGGGATGGTNTGTTCGCTGCCAAGTTGTATTGGTGTTTCATGTTTACTAGATTGCCTCAGTTTAGAAAGTTAGCAAATGGGATGGTTGCAACTTTCATAAAATAAATATAATCATCTAAAATTTCCCGAATTGTATTTTGCCAGAACCTGCATATTCGGATTAGAGTGAAAATTTAACCAAATGCGTAATCATGCTGTTTAATATTATGTCGTAAAGCTGCATTTGGCAAAATATTGACATCCACAATAAATTATTTTATTTCAAAGTGATAAGTGAATCGGGAAATTGCTTTTCATGCCAGCTATATTTTTTTCACTCTCAGATATATAGGCCTACCTTTTTTCACCTAAATAGTTGTGTTAGTTAACTTGGTGGCAAGCACAATAGTAATTTGACGGTTTACTTTTGAAAACAGCATTAGAGGACGCGGATTATAGTTACAAATTGCAGTTGATAATTAATACTTTTGCAGGGAGAAGTAAATATCACAATTCGAGCCAAACAAGAAACATTTACAAACAAATATTTATAACTAGCGAACGGGCCTAGCTTCGCCCGGGTACAATTGAGTTTTACAGTGATACACAAAATAAATAAATTGGGAAAAGACAATTCATTTATGTAAAAACAGAACTATAAAATTATACTATGTTGGCCTAGGTTTTTCACTGATTACGACAACCCAAAAGGAAGGAAATATTTTTTACCCGATAGCCAAGAAGTAGGGTATTGTTTTTGGAGTCTATCTGTGCAACTATCGCGTAGTTACTACATTTACGCTTTCCAGCGTCGATGCATGGAAATAGAAACGTGAGTTTCATCAAGTTGTAGCTTTAGAAATAAGTGTACCTAGGTACTACTTTTTGCTCTTGGCTGAGGGATCTTAATCGATCACCAAAGTTAAGCAACGTTCCCAGCGGCACACATTTGGATAGGTGACCGTTTAGTGGCATAACATCTAAGCGCTTCCGGGCTTCGGAGGGCACGTTAAATATTCTGTCCCGGTTATTATCGATTGATAGCAGTCGTTAAGCCAATTCAGAGGTCTTTGGGCGGCCTGATAAACTCTGACACCAGAGGAAAAAAATATTTCGGTCACGTTCTCAGCCGTTGCAGAATTACGTTTGGTTGTTATTCCACAAGAACCGTACAATTTTCCGGAATAAAAAGTATCATATGTCCTATTACAAGACCTAAAGTACCTACATACCAAATTTCATCAAAATCCGTTGAGCTGTTATGGAACTGAGTGGTAACAAGCATACACACACACACGCAGACTTTCGCATTTATAATATTAGTAGGATTTCCCCTAGGACCGCCAGGTTAGGAGCGACCTCTTTGGAACAGCAGCGCACCTTGCGGCGGAAACCTTCCCTATGCCAAACTCTTCCTGAGGGGTCGCGGTGGTGTAGTGGTCGTACCACCCGCCTCCCTCCTAGGTGAACTGGGTTTCTATTCCCGGCGGGGTCGCTCCCGGATTTTCGCATGTGGGAATCGTGCCCGGCGGGTTTTCTCGGGGATCTCCCGTTTCCTCCACCCTTGCGCTGCTTCATAGTCACCTCACTTCACCCTTCACCCAAAAAATCTCCAGTCTACTCCAAACCTTTCCATAAGGAATTTCGTTTTGTTTCTAACCTGAATAGAAGAAACCTTAGAGACGGGATTTGCTGTCACGACTTGAGCAAAGATGTAGGTCAGAGTTAGGCACGCCCCTAGAGGGGGGTAGTCACTAGCATTTTACACAGTGCCTCTCGGCATTAACTCGCGAGCTTCACAGGAGCCTACTAGTTTTTTGTTTATCAGTGATGTGTTTTTTCTCCTCCACCACAGCGGCAACTTGCATTTTTTTCCCCCGCTGTGAGGAGTTAGTTGTTCGCCATGCACATGAGCGCTATATGGGTCATGTGTCTCGGCGTGGCGCAGACAAAACACGATAGCGCAGACGAGGGAGGGGGAGGTGGGGCTGGGGGCAGACGGGGAACTGTTTTTACCTGTCTCCGTCTCTGTCTGTGGCCGAGTGCAGCATGAGCCACGGAGCGGCTCTCACACAGTTTTTTGTACGAGTCTGGCGAGACGGCGGAATCCCAGGCAGGTACTTTCTCACGGTCGGCAGGTTGCAGTCTGCGGCGTGTTTTTGTGTTCCAGCGCGCAGTGCGTGGCTCCACCCCTGTGAGCCTCTGTGCTAACAACACATCAGCCGCGCTGATGCATCTCGCCTCACATCCTAGTATAGTCCATTCACGGTTACTTACAACTTTTCTGAAGTCCTGCTAAAGTTGTGCAGTACTTCCAGGATATTCCTCCGTCCTCATGCAATAATTACACCAGTGGGACAACGCACCGCATTCGTGCGCACTCACTTGAATAACATTTGCGGAAAAACTATTACTTTCTAGGCATTACCAACACACCTATTTTCTATCTGTTTTTATTCGCATTAATTATAAATGAAATATTATAATGTATAGTTAAAGTGTACGTATTAGTTAATTTAACCAAAAATAATGCACATTTATGTTAACACAAGGATAAAATGAGTGCGATACGTGACATATTTTGGAAACAACGAAGCACAAGATGCTGCGTGAGGTACAGGACAAACAGGTGTGCCTCAGACCATACAGTCTCACCAGTGGAACTTACAGGTACAGCGCTTACAACGTCTCGTCGACAGCGAGGTCATTATAGACGGAGCAAGTTGCTCAGAGAAGCAGGAGCGGGGAAGGAACATGCCAAGGTCTGTAGTCAGGAGCCATCCTTGCATTCTCCTAGAACGATTTCCATAGAGCATGGAAAACTGAAATGAGGATGGGTGGATTGGGAATCGAACCCGTGTCCTTCCCATTACGAGTCCAGTGGTATCCCTGCACCACCTCGCTCCGTGGAATTAGCAGTCTTCCGTGATAAATGACTTACTTTGCTCGGCTGCTCGCTTTTGTGACCGACGGCATACTATTTCCACCCTAAGATATCATTTTATACTTCCTGATTATTTTTTCAACGTGTTGTCCGAGTTACATGATTCTCCTTGGAGCTCTGAGTGGAGGGAAATGAGAGCTCCCGTTGTACTGAAGTGGAGAGATTTGGACGGCTCTTAACATCGTGGTCTTGAGAGCCGATGAGGGTGAAGCGAGGTGAGTATGGAGCAGTGCCGGAATGCAAGGACGGTGGAAAACGGGAGATCCCGGAGAAAACCCGCCGACCAGCGGCATCGTCCAGCACAATTCCCACATGTGAATATCCGGGAACGACCCCGCTGGGAATCGAACCCGGTTCGCCAAGGTGGGAGGCGAGTAGTCTAACTACTACACCACCGTGGTCGCAGCTCCCGTTATAAGTAAAGAGCACTAAACAGCATATCAGGTAAGTAGGACAGTGCCTCTTGCTCCGCGTCTACAAGCTGTTGTGTTGAAGTGACTTGATGCACAGCAAGTTAAGAGCAACTTGGCTGTGTACAAAATACTGAATAAAACGTTTGCTATAGGAAAGGAGGGAGGGGTGAGCATCATTTGACGTCATCGCTCTCCCTCCCTCCGCAATCCTTCCCAGACGGAATAAATTTTATTTTTAAAGTANAGGGAGGGGTGAGCATCATTTGACGTCATCGCTCTCCCTCCCTCCGCAATCCTTCCCAGACGGAATAAATTTTATTTTTAAAGTATTTCTTTTAATGTTCTAGCTTTATGGCCGGAAAATAATCGGCGACTGCTTACGTGCTGTTATATGAGCCAAAACGACATGTACCTATAACCCACACTCAGTTCCACGACTTGCCTGGAGTTCGAGGACGCCTTACCACAAACTACTTAGAAGTGCAGTGCTGTGAACTGCAGCAATATTACCTCACTGACCAGCAATATGGCGGAACGTGGTTAACCAATGAGCTGCTGGGGACTAACTTCTCAGATGGCAGACCNGACTTGATGCACAGCAAGTTAAGAGCAACTTGGCTGTGTACAAAATACTGAATAAAACGTTTGCTATAGGAAAGGGGGGAGGGGTGAGCATCATTTGACGTCATCGCTCTCCCTCCCTCCGCAATCCTTCCCAGACGGAATAAATTTTATTTTTAAAGTATTTCTTTTAATGTTCTAGCTTTATGGCCGGAAAATAATCGGCGACTGCTTACGTGCTGTTATCTGAGCCAAAACGACATGTACCTATAACCCACACTCAGTTCCACGACTTGCCTGGAGTTCGAGGACGCCTTACCACAAACTACTTAGAAGTGCAGTGCTGTGAACTGCAGCAATATAACCTCACTGACCAGCAATATGGCGGAACGTGGTTAACCAATGAGCTGCTGGGGACTAACTTCTCAGATGGCAGACCAACCAATAGGAAATATCCCATACCACGCAATAGTCAATCATACCCAAGGTCCGTTTCCACAGTTTAGCGCGGCTAATGAACGATAGAGTTCCCTTACATCAAAGGAACCGCCACGTCGTGTAGCTTCTGTATACTTACCTGTTCTGTGGCCTCGCACTAAGAGAAAGACTTGTTTCCTGTACGAAACAAATTTATTTGAAGAGTATTTATTTATACTGAACAATATTTTGTTCACTCAACTAATATGCTCTTGCTCCAANAAACAAATTTATTTGAAGAGTATTTATTTATACTGAACAATATTTTGTTCACTCAACTAATATGCTCTTGCTCCAAACATCTGCATTCGTTCCCTTGAACCAAATTTAAAAAAATGTTGAACCGAACGTTTATTTGGTTACTCCGACATCATCTAAATCTACTTTGGCACAAACAATTTTCAAGTACGTCCAACTAATCGGTCCGGTTGCCGTAAACATTATAAATATCATTCTCTAGTCAAAAGAATATGTCATTCGAAATGAAAAAGAATGTGGTTGGTTAGCTGGAACAAACTGATATGTCTCGTATTACAGATTTTGTAGCGGAAACAAAATCAGCTTGCTCAAGTACCGGCATTTATTTTATTTACTTCGTTCCAATTTACAGCTCGAAAGTTTGATTATAATTTCTGTTACAATCAAGATAATCACAATGTTTGTTAGTGTATGTATTGATACTTAGTAATGGCATAGACAATAACATTGAAACAATTTCAACAGAAAACAAAAATTAAAGCTACAAAACTTGAAAATGTTTAACGTAAATGCCATGCATTATATAGGCCTACTATATGAGTAGAAAAATATACCCACTTCGTTGATAGTCTCCTTGATCGAGATCGTTAGGGTGTAGAGTTTGGGCGCAAGCATTACTGGTTCAAATCTCGGTTTTCTTATAATGACCGAAACTTCAAAACGTACGTAGCCATAAAACCTTTAGTTGCACGAACCTAATATTACAGGTTTTAAACAACAAAAATAGAACAAGAAAGTAATTTGGTTTCAGCGACAAAGTATTTAATTAACCCCAGAGAAGCAATTAACTAGGTAGCACACTTTTCTCAGCGTAGCGACCTTGAGCGAGTATATTGCCTCTGGGAAGGGAAACTGAGCTGTGTTGTGCCCACGCAGCAAACAAGGCTACAGTCAACTGCATTCTAGTACGTGCGTTTTTCCCTGTTGAATATCCACGCACAATGTGTGTTACTGCTAGACTGGTAAGGCGTGGTTGTGCTCTGGGATGCTCAGCGCGCAAGTTTGGAATGCTTCCATTCTCCCGTCTCAGCGGCCTTCGAGGATAAACGAACCTCGCTTGCTTCATCCCTTGTCTCATGTTTCTCCTCTCCTCCAGGTTGCTAAGCGCATTCGTTAGTAGACCTCCTGTGGCACCGCTNTCATCCCTTGTCTCATGTTTCTCCTCTCCTCCAGGTTGCTAAGCGCATTCGTTAGTAGACCTCCTGTGGCACCGCTGGTCTGTGGCGCGGGAGGTTCTGCGTTCGAATCCTAGGTAAGGCATGCTTGCTACTTTAAGTCAGGTCATAAGTTATTTTGTAAGTCGTCCCCTGATAAGCCTTTAGGCATGACACTGGGGGTACGTTAATAAGCCCTCCCCAATACAATACGGACTCACATGCGTATTCCTTTACGCTGTGCCAAAAGTCTACACCGAGCAGAACAATTCTGAAGTTACATCACTGGCTCCGTGTGAGTTTTTGAGCTCTGAAGTTTTTCATCTCCTTCACGGGCCGCTTGCAAGCTTCTTACTCTGGAGAAATTCATGGAATTATAACAACGTTTATTTTATGAGCATAGACTAATCAATATTTTCATAGTTTTTGAGGACTGGGAATGTTCATATTATGGAATAGCACAGTGAATGCGACTGCTGAGTAGGACATTGTTAGTTGTTAGTTGTTAATTCAGCTCACTGATTCGCTAATCACGATTGGCAAAACAACATAATTTACTATGACTATACGTACTGATTGTACCACTGATACACATTTAGAAGAAAATATTGACGACTTGATATCAGTAGGTCACTAACTGAAATACCAAGTCAATATTTTAAGAATTTAATTAAGCTTACATAAATGTGAGAGACTTACATCACACATAGGCCCTTGTTCTACTTTTGTCATCATATAAACTTACATGTTGAAGTAGTAGGGGGTCATCTCTCTCCCCACTCTGGCAGAAAAAGAGAAACTACTACTTAAAATGTTGTGTTTTCGTTGGGTACTGTCTGTATATCAATATCTCCACAAGTTCGTTCAGTATCGATTTGTAAGTTACGCATTATAATTGATCTATTAATAGTGTTAATTAACGCTCCTCCCGTAATAACGTTACGCATTTTTAATATACCGGCATGAGAGCTAGAAAGCTGAACTCGAATATAAAAATTACGCCCAAAGCTTGACTGTAACCGGATGGGTGAAAACTATCACGGAGAATGTTGCAAGAGGAGCCGAAACGCCTGAGCTTTTGAAAAGTTCGACGCGGCCTAAGCTCTTGAAGGCCATCGTAGCATAATGCCGTACACAATTAGTAGTGAAAGAAACACCGCACTCTGAACCTGAAGTAGTGAAGATGGCTTCAAGTGAGGTGAGTGGAAGAAGCGGAAGAGATGTGCTGGGGAGGGTTACTAATCACCACGGTGACTGCATTTCACTGATGGATTCCAGTGAGTGCCGCCACTCCAGGCCACTCCAGGACACAATGTGAGCGACGTCCGTGTGCTTGAGAAGCCAGAGCAGTGCTAGTGACCGGGCCTCACTCTGCGACACTGCATCGTGTAATCATGTGCATTTTGCATTTCTATCACCAGGGTCGTCAGATGGAACAGTTCAATTAAACTTAAGAAATAGAATTTTAAAAGTAGCTGGAGAAGAAGTCATCAGTTCCGTCAGTCATTCAATACCGTATCTAGATGTTTAAATAGGGCGCTTCTTACTTGGAAAGCATCCATCGCGCTAAAACATAGTAGCCAAGTTTACAAAACGTTCCCAAGTAGGAACGATTGGAATAAATCAGAAAAATGCCAAAACAAACGTACAGCTCTTCATGACGAATGAAAGCAACACCGAATGTAATCTTCAGAGTTCGATAGGAAGGCGTCAAATGCACTAGGGTTGTGTTCGATGTCACTATCTAAGGACCCTTGATTGACCTCGTGTCCTGGGAAAGTACATCGAGGCGGTGACGTCAACTGCCGCTGTTCGTATTCACAGCAAGGGCACATAGGGTATGCGCCCTTGAATGACCCCTTCGGCCAAGGGCACGAGTCACTTGCCCTTCTCGAGCAATAGATCGTTCTCCGATGTGAAACTGTTTGAAACATTTAATTTGTTAACGTTTATAGCTTTGAACGGCCGGGGAATACAATTGCTAACGCCACGAAGGCAAATGAAACTCGCGGAGAGCGAACTTCGACAGAGGTGCGAACGAACAAAGACGTCCGAATCCACAAAGGAATGTATGTGTTGAAGGAAGGGCGCATGGCAGGGGACATGTGATGAAAGGCACTGAACAAGCTAGAGACTGCACCCTGGCCAGCAGCGGAGGATTGCAGTTCTCATCCCGCGGGAAGTATTATCAACACGTTACGTTACGTTACGTTACGTTACGTGCGGCGAATGTAAGCCCGCACCTGAGTCGTCCGACAATGGCCTGCTTCTTCTCTCTCCTACTTCTTACATGGCTGGTGTGCAAGAGCCGGCCACCATTGCGTGCGGCGGCTGTCTTCTTCAAATTCAGGGGTGCACAACGCCGTGCTCTATCTTCCACAATGTCAGGGGTGCACAACGCAGTGCTCTATGTTCCACACTCCAGCCACGTGAGCTTGGCTTCCGGCCCACTGCTCTGGCCAGCACAAAACAAAACTAATGTCTGCCACTTTTGTTAAAATAGTACGGAACTGAGCTGACTGAGATCAACCATGTCGTCAACTTTCGATAATCTGCGGGACCCGCCATGTGAAAAATTACAATCTCACGTGTGACATTCTTGTTCGGCACTTTGCGAACCTTCACACTATGAAATTTTCTTTGCAAATTTACCTCATCATCGAGCAGACGCACTGAGAAAGTGCGAATGGTGACCCTTATGCCTGCGCACCTATGGCGCGGTTCCTAAGTTTGTTCACGAATTAATCGATTGCGTAGTGATGTTGCCATTTGAGTAAATTTCTTTATTTGCAGCCTAATGAACGGTACATTTTCCATACTACGCATAGGTTATAAATCTTCCATTACAATTTAAGAAGTTAACTGAATTTTTTACATTCCTTTTTTTATTTTGGTAACTCACACGTTCTTGTTATGGATATTGAATGCACGACTGGATAACAAAGGCCCAGACAGCATTGACAAGAATGTATAAAAGATCAACCTTCGTTCCATTTCGTTGGTAGAAGTAATCATGTGACGAGGCAATTACTTTCGCAACCACCACAGACGAACTCCAGGCACTGTGTCGTCACACAAGTAATGTGCACACCTTGACAAAGTGGACCGTAAACCAGGGCTAACTCCACATTCTTCCTCTCTTTTAACATTGAGGCACACCTGCTTTTCCTAATACCCAGTCCTTCCTTTGTGTACTGTTGCATGCAGCGTGGCCATTCATGTATCAATAACTTATTGGCATTTCCTCACCTACATGCCTGTAGATGAGTTAATGCAGATTTTTCGCCCTGTATTCTTGGTATCGTTTAGCTATAGACATACTTTGTGAAATAACCTTGGAGCTAACTACTGTTAAGCATGACTTAGGTATGGGAAACATTCTCAGTTTGGGCTTTAAACGTACAATGGATGTAGTCTTGGAAATATAATAGACCCGCGTCTTAGCGAGCCGCGAATCAGCTATCAGTGGCGCCAGAAATTCGGCGCTTTACTTATACGAAGCTGTTGAAAAATGTTAGCAAGTTATCACACAAATAAATTAAGATTTAAATGCAAAATGCATGCGTGGAGAGCAATTTGTGAGTTATTATAAATATTCTTTTATTTTATTTAAAACACGAGGCGGTGAATTTCGTAATCTCGAAATAAAAATTTACTTGTGTCTTATTTCTCAAGGAAATTAGTTACACAACTGAAAATTGAAATATAAACACAGACAGGTGCCCATAAATGACTGCATTTGTAAATTAATTAATTTCATTTATTTATTATAGCTTTAATAGCATCAGCCAAAGAGGCACAAGGACCAAACCAGGCTGGCACTGAACAAATACAAACATAAAAACTACGCACTACTATTTAGAAACACATGGAAAAAGTACATAACAGAATTACAACTATAAAAAGGAATATAGAGAAAACACAAGTTAACTTCCTATAGTATCCCTGAGAGAGGGGTAGGTAGTATGGCTTTACGTCTCGTCAACCGCGAGGTCATTAGAGACGGAGCAAGTTGCTCAGAGAAGAAGAAAGTTGCTCAGAGAAGCAGCACGTTTCTCAGAGAAGCAGAAAGTTGCTCAGAGAAGCAGTAAGTTGCTCATAGAAGCAGAAAGTTGCTTAGAGAAGTAGCAAGTTGCTCAGAGAAGCAGCAAGTGCTCAGAGAAGCAGCAAGTTGTTCAGAGAAGCAGAAAGTTACTCAGAGAAGCAGCAAGTGCTCAGAGAAGCAGCAAGTTGCTCAGAGAAGCAGAAAGTTACTCAGAGAAGCAGCAAGTTGCTCCGAGAAGCATCAAGTTGCTCATAGAAGCAGAAAGGTTCTCATAGAAGCAGCAAGTTGCTCATAGAAGCAGAAAGTTGCTCAGAGAAGCAGTAAGTTGCTCATAGTAGAAGAAAGTTGCTTAGAGAAGCAGAAAGTTTCTCAGAGAAGCAGAAAGTTGCTCAGAGAAGCAGCAAGTTGCTCATAGAAGCAGAAAGTTTCTTAGAGAAGCAGCAAGTGCTCAGAGAAGCAGAAAGTGCTCAGATAAGCAGCAAGTTGCTCAGAGAAGCAGCAAGTTGCTCATAGAAGTAGCAAGTTGCTCAAAGAAGCATCAAGTTTATCAGAGAAGCATAAAGTTTATCAGAGAAGCAGAAAGTTGCTCAGAGAAGCATCAAGTTTATCAGAGAAGCAGAAAGTTGCTCAGAGAAGCAGCAAGTTGCTCAGAGAAGCAGCAAGTTACTCAGAGAAGCAGCAAGTTGCTCAGAGAAGCAGCACGTTGCTCAGAGAAGCAGTAAGTTGCTCATAGAAGCAGCAAGTTGCTTATAGAAGCAGAAAGTTTTTCAGAGAAGCAGAAAGTTGCTCAGAGAAGCAGCAAGTTTCTCAGAGAAGCAGCACGTTGCTCAGAGAAGCAGTAAGTTGCTCATAGAAGAAGAAAGTTGCTCAGAGAAGCAGCAAGTGCTCAGAGAAGCAGCAAGTTGCTCAGAGAAGCAGCAAGTTGCTCAGAGAAGCAGCAAGTTGCTCAGAGAAGCAGCAAGTTGCTCAGAGAAGCAGCAAGTTGCTCAGAGAAGCAGCAAGTTGCTCAGAGAAGCAGCAAGTTGCTCAGAGAAGCAGCAAGTTGCTCAGAGAAGCAGCAAGTTGCTCAGAGAAGCAGCAAGTTGCTTATAGAAGCAGAAAGTTTCTCAGAGAAGCAGAAAGTTGCTCATAGAAGCAGCAAGTTGCTCAGAGAAGCAACAAGTGCTCAGAGAAGCAGCAAGTTGCTCAGAGAAGCAGCAATTTGCTCATAGAAGCAGAAAGTTTCTCAGAGAAGCAGCAAGTTGCTCTGAGAAGCAGGGACGGGGCAGGAATCTGCCAAACGTTCACCTGGAGTGATTTCGGGAAACCATGGAAAACCCAATTCATGATTGCCGTACTGTGATTCGAACCCACGTCTTTCCGAATGCGCTTGCGAAAGTGAACCACTGCACCACCTCGCTCGATTTTCCAGACGGGACTGACGCGGTACGTAAGTTAGAGATATACAAACACATACTTAAATAAAATATAATTCACAGTATAAGAGCAATTACTCTGAAATATCGTAAACACTGTATACGGTCTGGTAAAGGAATCAACATCTTAAAAATATTCGTTAGAATTATCTGCATAGCGTTTTATTATGTCCTAAGAGCTACGTGATGTTACATAAATATCAATAATTGGTTTGCCTGTGGAATGGAACTTTCAGGGATGCATTGTTAATCACTTCACTGAAACCAAAATTGAGAAAAAAATCTTAAGAAAAAATAACCATCTAATTCAGACTATCTAACCGTTAAAAGCACGAGTCTTGTGCTGTAACGGAATACCGTTGTAGTTAAACTGCGTGCCATCTGTGTGAAGCCTGCAATGAATAATTTTGATTACTTTAATTTGGACATTTTCTAAAAGTTAAGTGTTAGTCTCCGTGAGAGAGTTATATCATATTCTGGCTTGGATATTATTGGGGTATAGTACAAACACAGTATTGAGTCACGTAAAGTTGCAAATTGTGTGATGTACCCGATAGAGTTCTGGAAATCTCTTACATAAGACTGCCAGCACGATAATGATAATGCATTTTCTCATCAAGCGGCACTCCAACGTATCGCACGTAGCTCGTCTGATTTCATGATTATCTATCTAATATTTATTTATTACATAATTGGTAATATATCGTAACTTTTCATAACTAAGGAATATGTTATTTGTATTACACTACTTATACATCGTATTTATGTCCTATTATAATATCTATTAATCGCCTACACTGATAATTTTTTATATATAATTTAAGGTCGGTAGCGTAAAGTGAAACAGATGAATGATATCGCACTGGTTATTTCATTGTGAAAATTGTTAAAAAGTGATGGAATTAAATTGCTACCTGGCGGATCACCAGAGTATACAGGACAGCACACTGAGGAATTCTTACCACGAAATTTGTTTTATTAAAATAGCTATTATCCATTCAATAAATGTTGGATTCAATCCAAGAGCAAAAAGTTTTTGCACAATAAAAAAATGTTGGTAAGTAGTGAAAACTTTGGTAAACTCAAAATATAACATTGGTTCGTCTTAATTGCTCGTTGACATATGGGCTCAGTCATGAGACGCACTTAGACCGCGTCCCCATGTGTACCTAAGGCACGCCTTCAGCACTTAGAACAGGGTAGTTTAAGGAGAATGTTTCCTCACAGGCACTTATTTAACAGCTGTTAAGCCTGAAGTGCTGCCGTCTGACTGAGGGCAGACTATTCGCAGAGAGGCGACTTGGCGAAGGGTAAGAAATGGCCGGAGGAATAAATCTTCACTCACAAGTGATAAATCAAGCGTTAATTTACTATTATGACGTATACAGAAGAATTCAGCGTGTGTTGTTTAAGGTGCTGGTACACAATAGAAATTAGCAGATCGTGTGCGTAGTTTGGTCTTACTTAAGCATTAAAAAAATTCGTTATATGNGCTGGTACACAATAGAAATTAGCAGATCGTGTGCGTAGTTTGGTCTTACTTAAGCATTAAAAAAATTCGTTATATGATATAACTTAAGGAATATTTGTGTGTCGGTGACCAATCAGAAGAGAGCAGTCGATATTGTTAGCGGGGAAGTTTCATTTATAGTAATTTAAGCATCAAAAATATTAAAATGACATGTGTATGCCCTTGTTTATAATCATATTTGTGAATTCAGTTCACAATAATAAGCTTCTCTGCCAGAAAATGCCTGCTTTGAAGAATGATCTGCTTATATAAAATTGTGTTATACGAGGTAAGATAAGGAATAGTTTTCAACCAAGAGTACATAAGACAGGCTTGTCGCAAGTTGTCATTGGCTGGATTTGAAAGTTGCCATGTGATTGTGAATCGGAAATGCAGAACACGTGGTTGAGGTTGCGATAATTGCGGCTACTACAAGAGTATCGGACCCAACAAATGACTTCATAACCAAATACTTCTCAACTCTACGCATTGTATGTGATCACATTCTCCTCGAATAAAAAAAATTACACTTTATATTTTCTGAATAATTTGTTGTCAAATACATAATTACTCTGTTTTGTTGCAGCCGTAATAACAAATGCTAACTAAGTTGTACAGATGAAAAAATTTACAAAAAACTAATGTCGTGGTCTATTGCTTGATATACATATACGTAATCACCAAATAACAGTTTATACATTTTTAAAAAATGTTAAAATATGCAAAAAGAATTTTATGTTTACTTTTTTTTTCATATATGTGTTTTGTTATGTTGGTGATTTCATATGTGTCTCACGGTAGCCCATGGGATTAGTTTATTTTGCAAATGTTTTAATCTGCATAACTTAATTAGTATATATTATTACGACTACAACGAAACAGAAGAATTTTGTATTTGACATCAAATTATAAAAAAAATATAAAGTGTGAACAATTTTGTTCAAGGAAAATGTCATCACGTGCAATGCGTACGAGTTGAACAATGTTTGGTACAATTATAAAATAATTAATTTGTTGGGGTCCGACGCCCTTAAGGAGGCTATCTGCCTGATGCTTGAACAACTATTACACGTGCCCACAGTAAGTTTACCATTCAAAAGAAAACCTAGCCTAGACGAGGATGGAATGCTGCTCTTAAGATAGGCCTACACGCATGCCATGAATATTATTGTGGAGCCCTCCAGCATCGTTAAACACGGCTTCCAGACTGATGTAGTGGAGACAATAGCGAAACTGCACTGCCACTTGCGTCAAACTTTCCTCCAATAGAATGCACAGGCACAGGCATCACGACGAGAACACTGCAAGCCTGTCACGTAGTGGCGATGACGTACTTGATGCGCGTGGCAGCGTCGCCCTTATCGCCCCCGCGTTCCCCCGCCTCAAACGCGATAAATAACTTGTAATAGGCGGCAGCTTTAAAGGCGTTTATTTAACAGGTGTTTGCCGAAATGTGTTAGCGCGCGTTCTGTTCGGGGGTAAAGGACGGTTGTCAGACCAGACGTAGGGAGATGAGTTTGAAAGATTCTGGCAATGGACGTGAATGATTAAGTGAAATATCTTGAACATACTCCATCGCTATACTGTGTCACAGACAACCAGGTCCAAGAAAAGAAACAAGCACGAAAAATGAGCAAATAGTGGCTCTAGTCAAAATATATAAATAAAACGTATAATAAATCCCACAAGGAATTTTGGTTTTTCTGTTTTGTTATTTATGTGACAAAATGCCTTGTTGGGACAAGCAGCACAAGCTCAGGAGACCAACTTGCAACTTGCAAGCTGGGAGAAACAAGCGGAGGGATTACGATGACTTCAAGTTACACGTAACAAGTAACATGTTCACGTAAGCCGGCTACCTCTTGGCTAATGTGTTTCAACGAGACATTTCACGTAACTCACGTGATGGAAAAGCTTGGCGATGTCTGACTTTTGCATAATACGAGATACGTGAATCTGTACCATGTGATCTCGCTGGCCAATCACAATAGTGACGAAGTTGTGTTATCTTTGTTTTCATGGGTTTCATACTATTTTAGCGATTTCGCCTGCTTACGTTTCTTTAGTAATGTACGGCATATATAATTTTCTCCCGGAAATGAGAGCGAAGGAGTAATAGAAGTTACGTTAGAATTAGTTTCGGTTTTTAATTCTCAGAGGTGCAAAATGGGTGCATGAAAAGCAGAAAGTTTTCCATTAAGTTTGCAATTTTTAATATGCCTACTTTATGAAAAACAATTGCATTTTCTCAGCAGATTAAAGTTTATTACATACGAGTTACTCCCATATAAATAAAAAAACACGCATACATCTCCCTAGAAGTTTGCATAAACCACGAACGCCATACTTTCACAATCTGTTCTAGCCACATCAATGTTAAGACACGCATACACTTTAATAACTTGAATTGTCACAGTTTTCAATCGGAACAGCAACAATACTTATCCGGCAATTTTATTGAATAGACAAAGGTTACGTGAAGTATGATAACACAGCATCCAGAAAGAGTAACGTGCGTGTCAAAGTGTTAGGTAGGTGCACGTGCCGTGGTCCAGCGTTAGTGCAGGGTTAGTGCGACGAAGGAGGGAGGGAGGGCAGCTGTGGGCAGAACAAGGGAGGTCAGGCAAGGTCGAGGGACAAGCTCCCTGCTCTCCTCATCTGCATGTCGCGGCGGCTGTTGAATAGTCCTGCGAGCCTCATCGCAGCTCGCCATCAGCGACACCCCCCTCCACTGCGCGGCATTAGCGTCCGCTCTCCCGACCTCGAATACAACCCTCCACCAGCGGCAGTCTCGAGCTGAACAACCGGCGTCGTCCTTCCTACGAGGGAGCGGTACACCTGCTTGCCTTCTCATTGCCGCGCATTGCCGACTGCTGGCATGCTGTCCTAGGCAAATACCGCAGCGCAGATGTGCACGTGGAATGTTGGAGTTTAGCCTGCGTGCAGCTGTCTTCACGTGGTCCTGCCCATTACAGCGAGAACTAGAGTATTAGTACATAGAGCCCCTCAACTAACCTTCCTTAAACTCTGTTTTACTTTACTACACAATTGACACTGCTACGTCACTTCACGAGCACGTGGGAACGTATTCTACTTTACGGTTGCCCCACCATTGCTGTAATAAGAGTGCGAGGAACACGTGCTTGTGGCTGTGATAGAGTTGCACTTGCTATCCTGTAATTCGAGATGCAGCTCTTTTATATTTCTATTTGGATACATGCGATAGTCACTTGTTTCTCAACGTGACAACAAATTTGGCGAAACTACGCTTATGAGGTCATAAATAATGTTAAGGCGCGTTCGTGATGGATGCATGTCTTAATACAAATAAAATAACTAAATTTGAATTTTAATTTATTCACACAGCTTTTATTTACAGTAATAATCTATCCATCTAGCTGCACTATTAATCTTTTTATTTCTCAGTGAGGTCAGCAGTCACTGTATATCTTATCAATAGTTAAAATCCTTCTCAATGTCTCTGTTTGGTTGTAGTCAATCAACTCAAACTCATCATTAACTCATATTCAGTCTATCTGTTGCCATCATTTGTAATGTCTTTCACTCACGTACCAGTCCAATGGTCCAGCCTGCCAGTCGCACTTTCACTGATCTGATGCTCGCAGTCACAGATTTTTCTCCCGTTAGTCACTTCCGGCGCTACTCGTTTCTCTCTTAGCTCGTCGTCTTTCGCTTGATGCCGCACAATCGCCCGAACTCCCGACTCTCACGAACTGCCGGCTCGGTGGCCAGTCGCACTTTTATACTATCGCTGGCCTTGATCTGGAAGGTTCAACGCACTCCGAGTCATTCTGAGAGAAACTAGGGCAGTAGAAATGACCAGAACATCCCTTAAATGATATCTCAAAGACAAAGACACTCGATATCCAAGGTAGGAAGTGGCACACGCCCTGATAGGCATAACAGGCACTTTGTAAACATTCCTTAGTGAAAAGCCGCTGCGTCTCCGATTGAAACAGACAGCGCGCGCGTCCATAAATGATCCGTGCCTCGCCCGCTCGCAGAGCGGCCACGTGTAACAATAATATTTATTTCAATAAGGCCAGTGCTGAAAAATAACTCGTCCTTCATTCAATTATTTTCCAAATGCTAAAAATGCTAATATTTTAGAGAGTCTTAAGAACGGCNAAAAATAACTCGTCCTTCATTCAATTATTTTCCAAATGCTAAAAATGCTAATATTTTAGAGAGTCTTAAGAACGGCGTGGTTCAATAGCACGATTCTTACAGTTAATACCAATATATTACGACACTTACATGTTACTTAAAACATTTTCGTAACAGCATATGAAATATTTGTTTTAAGACAGCAAGGTGGTTGCATATAGGTGTATATTAAAAAAAATTAAAATTACGGTAGTTAAGTATAAAATTTTTATTAAATTCTTATTTTGTAGTTTTTACTGCATTAAATTACGAAATATCAGTATTTTGGTAAACAAAATTAGTTAACGTAAACTTTTGGTAGCAGAATGTGAAAATTCGAGTACGGCCTGAGATGAAAAGCTGGTGAATGACTTGAAATGATTGATCGGACGGTCGGGCACGAGGAAATCGTCCTGACTGTACTCATTGATATATTAAATAAAATGCAGCCTTTCCAACTTCTGTGTTGCTTGACTTAACAGTCAGTAGTATTATAATGCATTTAACTCAACTGGCATGCCGATTCTTACTCACATGTGCATAAAACAACAGGAAAAAAAAATGAATTCAGTGTAACATATTTGAACGTCGTACGTTAAAGGCAATGTTATCATAATGAAAGGCAACCAAGCAACCTATTACAATGCACTCTGTGGTACTTTGCAAGGCGGAGTGTTAATGCAATCTGACATCTGAAAGGGATTACGCAGGAACACGCGATGGTCAGAGAAGTTATAAAATATGAAGGTGTAGGATTTACCTGAGACGATTACGTACGAGGCAGAAGATGACAGGCTGCCATGGTTACAAGGGGCTCTCAACAAAGTGGCTAGCGATCAAATGCCCGGGCCTTGAGTTATGAGTGATACCGGAGCTCGGATTTGAGAAGTCACCCTACACGCGGGTCTGCGGTAAGTTTGGCTCTTCTGAAACAATCTCAGCAAACAATCACTGCTGCCATCTGCACGCATGTTAGTTGACTCACTGCCTGGTGCACTTCCTGTAAACTTGGCAGTGATGTAGCACTAGTGTTGCGCCGTGTTGACGCCGCTTACGAGTATACAATTATATACTAAATTGTTTGTATGTCTCGACCTTTTTAGTTTAGATATGAAGTAATAGTCAGGAAATAAAAATTGGTGCTATTTAGCACCGACAGCTAGTGAGTTTGGTTTCTGCGCGTATTTTATAAACGTTATGATAGAGATAAATGAAAATTTTGTTTGCAGTGAATAAAAAAAAATGGTTGTTTTTGGCGTCAATAAAATCCCTTGTGTTCAGTGCCGGCATACATTTGGTCGGGTGTAGAGTAATTGTGGGGAAAAAAAAGGAGATGGAGGAGGCGAGGCCTTTGTCTTGGCCAGAATATACGACTCGTGACTTTGTACTTCTGTGATCAATTGAATAATAGCAGTGTTTGTCAGTCAGTCCAGTAAAACTTAACACTGGCGCTAATAATCAGGATAAAAGAATTTATACCTAGAAAATATTAAAAAAAAAATTGAAACTTGTTTTTATATAATTGATACGTATTTAAATATTTATAAACCTGAAACCATCTGCCGTAATAATTATCTTGGCAGTTTTCATTAAGGCATAGACTTCGGACACTTATTTCGGTTCGAATCGCAGTTAAGTTTCCAATTTTTAATGATAAAACTGATACGCTACTGAACGCCTACGAATCAATGTGATGACAGGATCGCAGTCGTTGTTTGTGCGTTACGCCTGTCTCAGTAAACAAGTGTTCTGGCAGTTCGACGNAATGTGATGACAGGATCGCAGTCGTTGTTTGTGCGTTACGCCTGTCTCAGTAAACAAGTGTTCTGGCAGTTCGACTTATTACCAGAAATGGGAGAAATAAATAATCTAAGGCCGTATCGTGAAATCGTAAAAAAAAACTGCATTTTGAGAGTTTGCGTGCGCAATTGACTTCAGAGGTAGCAGAAAAATACAACTCTACGTCTGNAATGTGATGACAGGATCGCAGTCGTTGTTTGTGCGTTACGCCTGTCTCAGTAAACAAGTGTTCTGGCAGTTCGACGTATTACCAGAAATGGGAGAAATAAATAATCTAAGGCCGTATCGTGAAATCGTAAAAAAAAAAACTGCATTTTGAGAGTTTGCGTGCGCAATTGACTTCAGAGGTAGCAGAAAAATACAACTCTACGTCTGTAGTTAAATCCGCGGACTTTCATCGCGTGTCATCAAGTCCCACTGTTATCGCTCCCTCCCTTGCTTCTGCTCCTTGCACGTGCGAAACAGCCTCAGTCAGGTACACCGGAGTCTTAAAGTGGAACGCCGAAGGAGTTCCTAATCTATACGTCAGTCTACTGCCTCACTAGGCAGAGATGTACGACCCCGGCCAGAGTGCGGAAGTGTTGCCAAATCCCTACACAATATTGCAAATGTATTTACATTCACCGAAACAATCCCTACGCCAGAAAAAAAAAAAAACACCTTTAATGTTATCTCGAACCTTACAAGGTAAGTGCAAACTTGAATGAAGAAGATTCCTGGTTTGTTTTACTGCAGCTGCCGAGATTGTTCCAACCATTATAGTGTACGCGATGGTATATTTGTGATTCGCTCGGGAATTACTCGTACTGTCTTGTAAACATGATTTTAGAAATGTTTTGGAGCAGTTATCAATAACTTTAATTTTTGTGTTTCTATTTTCTAGTGGAAAGTCTCTACGTTTTGAGTTGGATTGGAACATCTGTAATAAGGAAAGTCGCTACGCATGGGGACATGTCCCTGCAGATTACAACATTGTCATGCGGCCAGCTCCGGCCTCCTTGACGCAGAAACAGGGTTTTCTAATGAAGCTGTTCCTTCTCTCCCCTTCCACCCTCTTCCTCTCTTCCCAATCAGGCGCCACGGTGGCTCTGGGGCTAAACTACCCGCATCCCACTAAGGCGAGCCGGGTTCGATTCCCGGCGGGGCCGCTCCCAGATTTCCGCACGTGGGAATCGTGCCGGTGGTATCCACTGGTCGGCGGGTTTTCTCGGGAATCTCCCGTTTCCCCCGTCCTTGCATTCTGGCGTGGCTCCATATTCATCTCGCTTAACCCTCGTTGCCTCTCGATAGCCACCGAAACCTCCCACTCCACTGCCCTCGACCCCGCCCAGGTCGTGAACCTCGTNACCCTCGTTGCCTCTCGATAGCCACCGAAACCTCCCACTCCACTGCCCTCGACCCCGCCCAGGTCGTGAACCTCGTGTCAACACTGCGCCTCCAGTCTTCGTAATACTCGCTACACATGTGTCCTCTGACGGCATTCTACATTACTCTAAACACTCTCACTATACAACGACAGTGTCGCGACGTGTAGGGGAACTCGGGGCGGAACGGGATACTTAATGTTTAACTATTTTTTTTAAATTGGGTAATTACACAAAACACCTGATAAAGATATAAAACACAACTTTATATTGTTAAGAATCACATGTAACATGATAAGTACCTATAACTAAACATCTTTTATTTTTTTTATTTTTAAAAAGTCTGCAAATTTCCCGTCCTGCCCCACATACGAGGCAGAATGGGATAGGTTTTTAAAAATAAATTCTATTACTAAAAAATTAAAAAAACAGTGGGAATGTCTGCCTTAAACCTACAAATCGACATTTATAAGTTGGCAACTAATATTAAAAACATGAAAGTCATTAAAAAAATTATTAGGGTTAAAAATTAATGATTTTTATGATGAAAAAATCATACTTTTTTTTTTGTAAATAGACAGAAAATTGATCTATTTTGTATATCCATCAAAAACTACACTACTTGTCGTCCTCGAAATGTTCACAAATTAAAATTTCTTCATCATCTTCGCTGTGTATGCCAGCACATGAGTTGTGAGCCCACTTGTAGCATTTCTGGCAGGCAACCCATCCTTCATTAGAAACGGAGTAACATTCCCCACAGTAAAGACACTCTTCATCTTCTACTTCTGATTCACTATCCTCCACCTTCATCTTCTTTGATTTTTTTGAGCCCTTTGATTTCTTAAAGAGATTTTTTTTTATTAACTTCTCTTTAGTGGCAGTTTTTGGTCCCTTTTCTCTGTTTTTGCGCTCTTTCACTTTTGGCAATAGCATCCTGCAGCTCATTTTTGTAAGGAGAATCTGTTAATATGACGGTTTTTCCTTGAAGTCCGCTTTGTATTTTGCTTGATTAACGGAATCGGTATAAAAGATTCAGGTGATGTCTGAAAAGCTGATTTTTCTTGAGAATTTGCACAAATTCTCGGAGAATCTTGTTGCCACGAACATCCAGGTTGTGGTTCATTACTGAAGTTTCCTTGGTTTTTTGTCTTCTTGTTCGGTGGCTCTGTGGACACGGGAGAGTCTGTTGTCAAATCGTAATCGTGATCATCAGTAGACTTTTCAGCGGAACATTCATTGTTTTCCAATTGAATGTCAGTTGTCGCAGAAGGCAGGTAGTCTGCGTCTGAAAAAACGTTTAGATCCGGTGGCCATATCCCCGTTTTCTTAAAGCCGTTTATAGCGGTTTACATTGTAGCAGCGTGTNATATCCCCGTTTTCCTAAAGCCGTTTATAGCGGTTGACATTGTAGCAGCGTGTAAAAATGATGCACCAAAGATTGTTGATATTTGAAAAAGTGTAACAACTTTTCCTGGATGGCTTCTAAGCAATTTTCTGACTTCTTCACCGTAGTAAAGACCAAGGGGCTTGAAAAACGTTACATCTAAAGGTTGCAACTTATGAGAAGCGCGAGGCGGTAAACAAAGAGGAACCACGCCATTTTCTCTAGCCATTTCAAGCAGCTTCAGATTTTTGGTATGGGTCGAATGTCCATCCACAATGAGAAGAACAGGCGATTCTTTTGTGGCTTTTGAAAACTCAATACACTTTGCAAACCAGACTAGAAATAATTCAGTAGTCATCCAACCCGAAGGGTGAACTTGACACCAGCCTCCTGGGGGTAAACCAAGGTCAAACTCTTGTTTTTTCTTCATTCTTGGGAAAATAAGCATTGGCGGCATGTATAACCCAGATGCCGACATGCAAACCTCCGCTGTCACTGTTTCTCCGCGTTCAGCAGATGTTACAGCCCCTACTTGTCTTTTTCCCTTCAGAGCTATTATTTAAGACTGACTTTTTGGATTAACCGACACGCCGGTTTCATCGCAGCTGAAAATTTTGTCAGCAGTTAGCTTGCACTTATCAATAACTTCGTTAAGAAGAGAGTTAAACTTCGAAACTGCGACCTTATTAAATCCCATAGCTCGCGCGCCACTTGTATTTTCTGGAGTACGAATAGACAAGCTTGGGTGCCTATCAAGAAAACCTACAATCCAATCCTGCCCAGCTAGACAAGTTTCTTTGTTAAATCTGTGCTCTAACCCATTTTTGTCTGCCAACTCATAGGCTAGTGACCTAAGATTTTTCATAGTTAGACCAAAAAGCCTACTTTCCATTGTCTTTAGATATGATGCCAGTTCTTCTTCTTGTTCTGGGGTAAACAAATTTTTATATTTTCCATTAGATTTATCAACTTTATAGTCAGGGATTTCCTTACCAGATCATCAATATTGATGGGCAAGTGGGGGAAAGTTGGGAAAAGCCAGTCCAATGGAATAGACTACCTCCCGCACACACACACGTCACGGCACTAGGCCAGACACGCTAGCACACACAACCCTGAGCAGTATGGTGACCAGATAAAGTAGTGTTATGAGGGCCGTGTCAGTTGCTGGCCGCGCTGTGGACGGCTTGCCGAAGCAGCCCTACAGTCGCCATCACACTGTAGTAGCAGCCCTCCCCGCCCTCAGACATCCGCGAGGTANAGGGATTTCCTTACCAGATCATCAATATTGATGGGCAAGTGGGGGAAAGTTGGGAAAAGCCAGTCCAATGGAATATACTACCTCCCGCACACACACACGTCACGGCACTAGGCCAGACACGCTAGCACACACAACCCTGAGCAGTATGGTGACCAGATAAAGTAGTGTTATGAGGGCCGTGTCAGTTGCTGGCCGCGCTGTGGATGGCTTGCCGAAGCAGCCCTACAGTCGCCATCACACTGTAGTAGCAGCCCTCCCCGCCCTCAGACATCCGCGAGGTATCGATTGCTCTCGTTTCTTCTTCGCCGTCTAATGGGCGCCCCTCGCTGCATTTTCTCCTATGCTCGCACCCCCGTCCTCTCTCCCTAGCTCCCTCCAGTTGAACCACGCTGCTTGACCCTTGTGTACGTTGCTGCGTTCCGTTCTGACTCCTGCAGACATCAGTAGCTTCATACTGCTTCGTATTGCTTCGTACTGCCTCATGCTGCTTCGTACTGATTCATATTGCCTCATGCTGCCTAATACTGTCACATATTTCTTCGCAGTTTCTTACTTCCTCATACTTCATCATACTGATGCGTACTGCCTCATACTGCTTCGTACTGCTTTATATTGCCTCATACTGCTTCGTACTGCCCCATACTGCTTCATACTGATCCGTACTGCTTCATACTGCCTCATACTGATTCTTAGTGATTCATATTCCATCATACTGCCTAATACTGCCCTGTACTGCTTTGTACTGCCTCATATTGCTTTGTGCTGCTTCATACTGCCTCATATTCTTTCGTAATTCTACACACTGTTACATACTGCTTCGTATTGCCTCNTGTACTGCCTCATATTGCTTTGTGCTGCTTCATACTGCCTCATATTCTTTCGTAATTCTACACAATGTTACATACTGCTTCGTATTGCCTCATAATGCCTCATATTACCCCATACTGCCTCAAACTGCCTCGTACTGCCTCATACTCTTTTATACTGCTTCGCAATCTTTTATACTGCGCCTTCAAAAAAAGACTGCAGTGGTTCGAGGTTAACTACAGACTTCTGAGCCCAGATTTTTAAAAAATAAACACACTCCGCAAATAGTTTTCACTTATTTCAATATAACCGTCAACGTGGGATACTAGCTGTAATGTAAAAAAANAAACACACTCCGCAAATAGTTTTCACTTATTTCAATATAACCGTCAACGTGGGATACTAGCTGTAATGTAAAAAAAAATGTTTAATATAGTTTTTTTTAAAGTGTAGTAGAGAGATTTGGGCGGAGACTTCAGAGTCGATGAAGGTGAAACGAGGTGAGTATGTAGCAGCGCCGGAATGAAAGGGCGCGGGAAACAAGAGATCCCCGAGAAAACCCTCCGACCAGCGGCATCGTCCGGCACGATACCCACGTGTGAGAATCCGGCAGCGACCCGTCCGGGAATGGAAGCCGAGCCGCTTTGGTGGGAGGCGAGTGCTCCAGCCACTGCGCAACCACGGCCCCTAATCCACTCACTATTTATAGCCGTTATGTAAGTGGCGACGTTGTTTTACATGAGGCGGATGAATACACTTTGGACGGACAGAGAAAAATTAAGTTGAACAGAAAGTGTTCTGTTGATTGGGTATATGACATATCACCTATCCAAGCCTCTGTGAAATTATACATTATTAAAATTAGTACTAATTAATTTCACCTTGGTCGTTGTTTTAACCGGCTGATTACTTTCACGTGACACAATTCTATGTACATAAATGACTGCATATTTCATTAGATGAAACACAAATGTTTATAAATGAAGTTTTTTTTCAGATAAGAAATTGCCCATACTCAAAATATTTATTTAGCATATTACTTATACTGGGAGACTAGCATATACTCAAATGCACGCACATATTACAAAATTGTGTAGGCCTATGATTGGCTTTATTTGTACCAAGTAGCCATCTACGAAGAACAGGCAGTCACTCTCTGCTGACAGGAATGTCAAACCTAGGATCACCAGGCGCTCGACAAGAAGAGGCCATCTCCTCCTTTCAACAAGATTTTTTTTGCGTACGACTGGATTTTTTGTTTCGATAAAAATTCTCCTGCTCTTTGACCTTATAACAGACAGTACTCGTATTTGCCTACTAATTATTTTAATATTACTAGTTTTGTGCAACACAACTTTCTATAGATGTGTTGTCAACATTAACTTTTTTAAATCGTTTAATAACGTCTATATATTTTTTGATAAACCGCGTAAATTACGTTTGCAATTTGTTTAAATTTCTAATTTTTAATCATATTTCATAATGCAGCACGCGTATTAAAATGTTTTGTTGCGTGAAACAATTGTAAATACACGAATTTTATTTTAATTGTGATTAACATTCATATTTGATGTTAGCTGATAATGAGAAAACTATTATGTCATTAATTAAACTTTCAAAAATTCTTTTCCTGGAGGACTAATGACTTGATCAAACTATTTTTCAACATTATTAATATTAACCTTTATGCGAAGAGAAAAAAAGACGTGTGTTTTCCGGTGTACGTCATTTTCGGCGCTAATGAAATCGCGTAGTTCTTTTTAATTAAATATCCTCCTTTTACAGAGCGAAGTTTCAGTTATATAAGTTCATTTCTGAGAATCGTTAATTTTCAAACAAAAAAGTGGAAATTAAAACAACAATTGGTAATAGAGGAAGGCACAGTTGGTTAACTCGTTCCAATGTGAAGTAAATCAACTGCGAAAGAAAAAAAACACTGCAGTGGAATGCATCAAATACAGCGCTCGGCACCACGGGCTGCAGCAAAGAAAATGGATAAAAAAGAAAAAAAGGTGAAACCTGAAACAAAGAGAAACTNCGCTCGGCACCACGGGCTGCAGCAAAGAAAATGGATAAAAAAGAAAAAAAGGTGAAACCTGAAACAAAGAGAAACCGTCAATAAAAAGTAACGCGAATCAGTTAGACGCAAATTAGGACGACGTAAACGTGAAAAGTCTGGAAGGGAACTGCATAGAATTGGGAACAGAGAAAATACTCTGAAACAATACTGAGAACGGTTTATTTAAGAATACCTACATATTCCGGCGTTTGCTCTCTAAACAATAATCAGTGATATCAGTCAGTGAAATGCTAGTCACATGAATGGCGAATCAGTGTCACGGTTTGGTATTCACTGTCATGTCCGGAGCTACGGCGTGTGTTTTGCTCGTTCCATTCTGCTTCAGATGGACACTGTAATAATCCTGCAGTAGTAGCTATATCACGCGTTCGNGTGTGTTTTGCTCGTTCCATTCTGCTTCAGATGGACACTGTAATAATCCTGCAGTAGTAGCTATATCACGCGTTCGTAAGGCGACCACTACACTCATTACCATTTAAGTTAGACAAAAAAAAATGCAGTTGCAAACGAAAAGCGATAGTTTCGCAACGTAAAAATTACTTTATGCATCGGTAATAAAAGTGTGTTGTGTATGTAAGTAGCTTCGCAAAGTTTAGAACTAACCTGTGGACGGGTATCTGCCATTTTATAACACCACAAGGTGAACTTTAAACCAGTGAAATTGAGCAAACTTAGAGTCAGTAAGCTGCAACTTATTTCAAGTGTAGCAATGTTCACTGGTTTTCACTGAACTCGCTACTTTTTACTACCTGAGGCTTGGTGCGTGAGTAGTAACTAGGCACTCACATAGAGACGAAGACACTTGCCCTGCAAAACGACATTTAATGAAAAAGGACAGCGCACTTTTACTAGCGCTGAATGTTTTATTTTAGGGAACCCCTTTTATTAAGCATGTAGCTTAGTTCCGATAACGTTAAAAAAATTCCAATAAGGAATTAAATGTTTAACAAGATCATTTTTAAATAGTTTAATTAATAATAAAAAATTNCGTTAAAAAAATTCCAATAAGGAATTAAATGTTTAACAAGATCATTTTTAAATAGTTTAATTAATAATAAAAAATTAATTCCCCATTTTAACATGAAATATGAATTACACTGTAAATATTCTTGTATGGTAACGGTGTTGTGCAACAAAAAAAAAAAAAAAAAGAGAAACACTGCAGTGTTAATTAATTTATTAATTTATTCTTAGAGATAATTTGCTGACACTTTTATGCGATTTACAAAGTGAATGTTGACAATTTAGCGATAACAAGGTTCATTTGCATAAAACTAATACTGTCAAAAAAAAGCCGGACATTTTTGATCGCCACAAAAAAAATCCAGCCGTACGAAAAAAAAAAGTGCTTGGAAAGGAGGGCATAACTTACTTCAGTTGGACGTCTGGTGAGCCAGCTGAAGTAGGATAGGCTGTAGTTGAGGAGGTGGGCTCGCGAGGTCCCGTGTTCGATTCACGGTCAGCGCAGGATCCTTCAGGTTTTACAAATTCCCTGCCGGGTACACGAGGTGTTACTTTCAGGTAACAAACACATCGTCAGCTGTATCGACGTCGTGTTAATGAAGCACTTTCGGTGTCATGCTGCGTTTATTTTTCTATGCATCATGTACGCCAGGGGTGCTCAGAGTTGTGCCATCAGCGATCGACAGCAAAAAAAAGTAAGGGGGCAGAACTCAGCTCTAACATGACAGATGGTCAGCCTGTCGCTGTTACCACCTGTATGTATGTATGTATTGTTTTTCTTTTTGTTAAGCCCCGGCCACACTCGCGTGTTACTATGCCGAGTACACTTTGATCAGGTTATGTTTACATTTTGCAAATCGTTGCCGTGAGAATGTTCATAACGATTAGCGCGAATGTGTACCCTCATAACGATTAGCGCTCCATGTGACGGATAAAATTGTTGTTAGATTTTACTAAATTTGCAAACGTGCCAAAACGGAATGAAATTCACAAGGTGGTTCCTTAATCCAGAAAGCCATTCTTTACAAACAACGGGAGNCGTTAAAAAAATTCCAATAAGGAATTAAATGTTTAACAAGATCATTTTTAAATAGTTTAATTAATAATAAAAAATAAATTCCCCATTTTAACATGAAATATGAATTACACTGTAAATATTCTTGTATGGTAACGGTGTTGTGCAACAAAAAANATTTATTCTTAGAGATAATTTGCTGACACTTTTATGCGATTTACAAAGTGAATGTTGACAATTTAGCGATAACAAGGTTTATTTGCATAAAACTAATACTGTCAAAAAAAAGCCGGACATTTTTGATCGCCACAAAAAAAATCCAGCCGTACGAAAAAAAAAAGTGCTTGGAAAGGAGGGCATAACTTACTTCAGTTGGACGTCTGGTGAGCCAGCTGAAGTAGGATAGGCTGTAGTTGAGGAGGTGGGCTCGCGAGGTCCCGTGTTCGATTCACGGTCAGCGCAGGATCCTTCAGGTTTTACAAATTCCCTGCCGGGTACACGAGGTGTTACTTTCAGGTAACAAACACATCGTCAGCTGTATCGACGTCGTGTTAATGAAGCACTTTCGGTGTCATGCTGCGTTTATTTTTCTATGCATCATGTACGCCAGGGGTGCTCAGAGTTGTGCCATCAGCGATCGACAGCAAAAAAAAGTAAGGGGGCAGAACTCAGCTCTAACATGACAGATGGTCAGCCTGTCGCTGTTACCACCTGTATGTATGTATGTATTGTTTTTTTTTTTGTTAAGCCCCGGCCACACTCGCGTGTTACTATGCCGAGTACACTTTGATTAGGTTATGTTTACATTTTGCAAATCGTTGCCGTGAGAATGTTCATAACGATTAGCGCGAATGTGTACCCTAATAACGATTAGCGCTCCATGTGACGGATAAAATTGTTGTTAGATTTTACTAAATTTTCAAACGTGCCAAAACGGAATGAAATTCACAAGGTGGTTCCTTAATCCAGAAAGCCATTCTTTACAAACAACGGGAGNCAAACGTGCCAAAACGGAATGAAATTCACAAGGTGGTTCCTTAATCCAGAAAGCCATTCTTTACAAACAACGGGAGCAAACAATACTAAGCCGCGCCCACAACTCCGGCGGTGCGCAGCATTCCTTTCGGCGTGACTTTGCATTTTATTATTACGTATCACAGCGTCGCCGTGCGAGTGACCGACGGAAGGCGCTTGTTTTTAATTTCTTGAGGGAACGTGGACATATGTCCGCGATCGACATTTAAAGCTCTCGCGATCAACCGTTTGACCGTCCCTGATGTACGCTATTCTTCCACCACATACAAAAATAAGAATAATAATGTTTCCATGCGTCGAATAAACGATGCTGATAATATTAAAAAGATTGCTACGCTAAATAAGCATAGACTAAGAGACAATACTATTTAAACTGCTACTAATTCCAAGTTTGCGCTCATAATAAAAACCAAGGTAGGTAACTACTTCTTGCTATGCACTGCCAGTAGTTCTGTACAGAACTGTGCCATGTTATAATTACTTCTTGCTATGCACTGCCAGTAGTTCTGTACAGAACTGTGCCACGTTATAATTACTTCTTGCTATGCACTGCCAGTAGTTCTGTACAGAACTGTGCCACGTTATAATTACTTCTTGCTATGCACTGCCAGTAGTTCTGTACAGAACTATTCCACGTTATAACTACTTCTTGCTATGCACTGCCAGTAGTTCTGTACAGAACTGTACCACGTTATAACTACTTCTTGCTATGCACTGCCAGTAGTTCTGTACAGAACTATGCCACGTTATAACTACTTCTTGCTATGCACTGCCAGTAGTTCTGTACAGAACCATGCCACGTTATAATTACTTCGTGCTATGCACTGCCAGTGGTTCTGTACATAACTATGCCATGTTATATTTACGGTAAAAAGTAGCTATGAAGCGGGATTTATTTCGAAGTTTGATTTTAAAGATGCTTAGTTATCTGTGAAGCAATAAAATTAGTTTCTCCATTCCGCAAGTGATATTCGCTTGCAACAATTGAGTTAAGTGGAGTTGAAAGATTTGGGCGGCTCTTAACAGTGAGATCTTGAGGCCGATGAGGGTAAGATGAGGTGAGAATGGAGCAGCGCTGGGATGCAAGAGCAAGGGAAACGGGATATCCCCAAGAAAAACCGCCGACCAGCGGCATCGTCCGGCACGATTCTCCCTTGCGAAAATTTGGGAGTGACCCGGCCAGGGATGGAACCCTGTTCGCCTACGTGGGGGGCGAGTAGTCTAGCCGCTAAGTCACCGCGGCCCCTGCAACAACTGAGCAGGACGTCTTGTCCTCTTTGTGATCTTCTAGTACAGAAAGTAATGGTGGAGCTGTCACTAGGTGCAAAAGAAGCACAAAATAAAAGGGTGATTTTTTTTTTAAATATAGCTGCTTGCTTTTGCAGTTTACTAACACAACAGTGGAATAAATCCAACGTTAATTTGGCATAACATGAAAAATTTCCATCTCTATTTTTAATTTAGAAAACTAATGAATGATTGAAAGTATATACATACTTCACATAGATAACCTTTCAGAATCATCAAAATTAATGTAGGAACTACATAACACAAAAACAAAAATATTTTCGAATATCATACTTTATTTACTTAATGCTAATGATGAAATTGTGACATTGCATACAACGTTTTTGTCATCTTTGAATGCCAGTTACCAAGTCTGTTTACTTCCAGGATGTCGGATGTAATGTGCCCCCAAAGATAGATAACATTTATCTGTTATTGTCTTGCCTTGCTTTAACGTCTTCTTCTATGATCTTAATTTTCTTCTTCTTAACTCCAATTCTTCTTTTATTAATGGAAGGTTTTCAAGCTGTGTGTCGACATAGACTGTGCTTCATTATGTGCGCCTCAAAGTTGCCTCAGGTCCACTATTAGTTCCTGTTGATTAAGAGATCATTAATTATCAACAGTTTTAAAATACTTTTTTCAAGTAAAGAATCATTTATAGAACCAGCTGTGTGAGAGAAATTAGAATAATAAATATCAATATACTGAACAGAATGATAATATCTAATAACTAAATTATATTAAAATTTACCTTGCATAATACTCTGTATCATTTTTTTAAAAAACGGTAATTTCAATAATTTGGTAGTTGCATCTACTGTTTAACGTCTTGAGTCAATAAATCAAACAAATTACAAATGAACCTAAATAATGAACCAATATAATCTTCGTTTATTATTATGTATAACCTACTGATAACATTCAATACATCCCTAAATTACTGTATGCACCAAATCAACAGTGCATTTGTAAACTCTGCAATTATTTTTCACATGTGACACTTCATGAATGACACAGTAGAGTAATTATGTAGCAGTAGATATTAAGAAGAACATAAAACTACCACATACAATCACACTAGGGAAATTTGTAAATTTAACCAAAAATTATAAATATTGTTTTTTCTTTATATTTATCGTTACTGTTTTTCAAGCAATTTACACTTTAATATTTGAGAAGACTGAAAACTTTCAGTGTTGATACAAATGTTTATATTTCATTGCTAACACTGCACTACACTATACATTTTTATGCCTTGCTGTAAATGTATTAAATTCAGGATCTTTTATGTAAAACTCTATGTAGAGTAAATATTTGCCAGTACAACCTTATTTGTTTTTAGTAGTTAAGTTACTAAAGTAAGGTTTCTCAGAGATGCTTGTCTGAAGAAAATGACTTGTAACTTTGATAAGAACGTCTGAATTTTGAGAAGTGGTAGCCACTGATGGAATCTGATTCCCTAGCTCTTCTGCAAATTCAAATACCACGATGTTCTCTTAAAATCATGTATCATTACACATATATTATCTATCTTAACATATAAAGTACATGCTAAGTCATGAGAAATGAAAGCTGAAGACACAATTGTTCGAAAGCATGAAATTAATGTATTCAATGACAAAATACATTAAATGTAAATGTATGTTAACAACTTCAATTACTCTGAGAAACTATTATTTGAAAAACTACAATGTCCTGTTTTTATCTCTTTTCTTTCTATTATAAAGAATTTCGTAGTATGTTTTAATAGGGAAAAATTGTATTCACAGGCTACCACGTACATTCTAGAAATGATTTCAGTAAATGTACCAGTAACACATTGCATGTGAAAAAAAACCTGAGATTTTTGTCAGTGTACACATTTATCTTGGAACTTGTCATAATTACCTAGTTTTTCTACGTCTACTGCAGGATTTGCACATATGGTAATTACTATAGAGTTAACATTACTGTTATATGGCTGAGATGGCCAAAGCGTGATCATGTTGATAAATAACATGACTGGAAATAATTACATGTCAGCTGTGCCAGCAACTAGCATAAGTTGCATGATGTACAACGTGACTAGAAAGTTCTGACAACATGCTACAAATGGAGACTTGTAACTAAACAAATATTTAAATATTTTTTTTTACAAATTATCCATGTGAAATCATTAAATATTTGATTATAATTAAGCAAAAACATTCTTTACAAATCCTGAATTTTTATATTTACAAAACAAATAACATGCGCCATACCAGTATGCTCTTCAATTTGTTAATCATAAAACATCCACATATAGTGCATATCAAAAAGCCCTAATAATTTGTTTTCGAATGGTGAAATGTATTTCTAATATCATTAAAATCTATAGAAAAACATAAAAAAAATTTTTTATTAACATTAGGTAAACTAAAAACCTATGCTTTAGCAAAAATTCAAAAAATATTATTCTCTCAGCGTAATGAGGTCCTACATAATCTAAGATTAACTTTCGGCCAAGAAATGACTTTCCTACACGTTTTGATGAAGATGAACTGCAATATATAAATTCCGGCACTATTTTGTAACATGGAATTTGTGTTGTCAGTCCATTACGTTCATTATATCGCTATCATCATGGTATTGATTAAATTCATTCTGTACAGCATTACTGTTTCCTGCTTACGATGACCCAAGTCAATGTTAAGACCTGAATAACCACACGTACTTGCGGTGGGTTGTTGAAGGTCAAATTCACAAGTGGCAGATGCAATTTCCTTGCGCTGCACCTGAAATACAAAATGATGCAAATAATAAGGAAAAAACAGCACCCTTGTGGAATTTAGTAAGAAACAAAATTTTATAAAACATGTCAGATTTCATATCTCAGAAACTTTATTAATAAAAAAAAAATCTGACCTATTTGATTTTATTTAAAAGGCAGTGTTTCCATTTGCGTTAAGTTCAAAGCTTTATAGTTTGTTGTACTTCTTGCGACAAAGTATGCAACGAACAGCACTCGTGCCTCTATCAATATATTTTCTGCATCTACTGAAGTTCACTAGAATTAACAATTCTCAGAGCTACGTTTAATAGTGTTGCAAGGAAAGAATAAGTAAAGAGACAAAAACTGTTTCCAGCTTTCCACAGAAGTTAATATTGGGTACTTCTGAAAACAAAAAGGTTCTCAATACTTGAAACAGATAGACAACAGCCATCACTCAGAGCCATATTCGGAAACTAATTGTTAAACCATGTCTAAAGACTCATGATTCATTGACTGGTCCAGATCTAAACCTGTGATTATAGCTAACTAACATTTTGTATTCAGAAGCAACTTTCCAACACCTTTAGACCATGTTTTACCTGTGGTTAACTAGTCACATATTAGGTCCCGGAAAGGTAACATCACAAAATTGTTGGTTGCTATGGCAATTCGTTTGGTGTCATTCTTGTATTCCGGTCATTTTGTATTGTAACATGTATATAGTCCATTAACGGTTACTTCCAACTTTTATGAAGCCCTGCTAAAGTTCTAATTCCAAGATATTCCTTCGCTTCATAAAGCTAAGAAAATTACACTAGAGGAGCAGTGCACCGCATTCCTGCGCTTTCAGTGTAATCATATTTTGCATAAGGTCTGTTTCTTACTAGGCATTCCAACACGCCTATTTTGTCACTGTTTTTATTCACATTGGTAATAAATTTAAAAAGATATAAAGTTTAGATAAAATACAAGTAGGAGTTTGATTTAACATAGAATGACTGTGATACACAACATATTTAGGAAACAAACAAACAAGTAATACATGGTGTTTTTTTTAAAGGTTTGATTCAACAAGTGCGAAAATACCGTGAGCAGACTGTACATGTTGTTATGTTTCATATGATTTGTTGAATTACTGAAGGATAGTATGGACGGAGTAAAGAGATTGGAGGACGGGAACAGGAAAACAATCTTTGTGATTGAATTTAAGAACGAGTATTGGCAAAAGAATATAAATATGCATATAGGGACACAATACACAAATTAGCCATATCAGATAGTTTTTACAGCTCACTTTCAAGAAATAATATGATTTAGAAACATATTATACTAATTTTACATGAAAACAATATCTAAGAATGAGCAACGTGTGACTTTTAGGTAGTTTGAAAGCGCTTTGATAGATAGCACTAATAATATATGTCTGTATTAGTGAACAATTAAAACACTTCAATTATCATTTTAAAAAAATAATTTACAACAGTGACCCTACTAAAGAATATGCAGGGCCTAGTTTTGTGGTCCAGTAATTATTTTGGAAATGTAGTACACTGTTAGAAATTTCTGTAGATTTACGGAAACTTTTACGGAGATGTAGATTTAATTTACGGAAAGGCATTCCGTAATGACGAATAATGGAAATGAGCTCCGTAAATATTAAAAATACGGAAGCTCTTCGTATTCTTACGGCTTCGATCTTAAGACACGAACAATGCAGAAGATACCTGAAGCGTATAAAATCCCATCTTCACAATACTACTTCGTGTAAAATAGTAGTAAGTGAGTGGCGAACCACTCATGGAGTGCCAATTCGTTGATTCTTGTTAAAATTCCGCTGCAGGACAAAACCTTCTATATACACAGTGAAACACGCACATGACGAAAATTAAACAATATTTTTGTAACCTCGTTTTATAAACCGCAAATATAGCATGATCTTTATTTAACACGACTTGAAACTAAGGCAGGCGCGATCGACACTTTCATGTAAAGTCCATATTTACAAAATACTTCGTGGAAATGTGTGGTAGGTGAATTTTTCGAGTTACTCATTGTTAATTTTTCTATTCGTGTTCAAATACCACTACAGCACTAATTATTTAAACTATTTTTAATTTCTATGTTATACACAGTGAAATACATTACGAAAATAAAACACTTTTTTTCACCCCTGCTTGTAAACCTGAAATGAAAGAGAAATAGCACACACTCTAACATGACCAGAAACTAAGAGGTACATGCATCATTCAATATAAACTCCGTGTTTACAACACAACATAATGTAAAGCGTGGTAGGTGAGTGGCAAATATGTTGGCCTACTAAAAATTTTTCCTAGTTAAAATCCCGCCACCGAACAACATTTTCATACACAGTGAATCCCCCACATAACGAAAGTAAAACATTTTTTGTTGCCTGTTTTTATAAACAGCAGATAAAAAAAAATTGCAGGTTTGTGGACATGTTCCGTGAATTCACGGAGATTTATGTGAAATTTACGGAGAGAATGTTATTGAAAAAAACTAAGAGATCGTAATTTANACTAAGATACCGTAATTTAACGCAAATATCTGAATAATTTGTAGCCGGTATTTCCCGTAATTTTACGGACAATTTTTCTTACAGTGTACTACATAATACCAGAAGTTTATTCATATATGTACCCAAGAGTAGAAGAGAAATGAGGAGTTTGTGCCAATGGCTGGGGGCTCAGTCATCCGGTCGGTCGGTGGCCATATTGGATCCAGATGCCCTTGAAATTTGACCTATGACCTTGACCCCGATGACCTTTAATCCAAAAATCCAAAAAATTTAAAATAATCTAGAAAATTAAAAAAAAATCCAAAAAATTTATAAAATATTTATTTAAAAAATATAAAAATTACTCAAGATTTTTTTTTAAAAACTTACAATACCTGAGGTACCCCCTCACCACAACCACCACCAGCACTCGCCTATACTCATTCCGTCGTATGCGTCCATCTTAATTTTTTCGTCTGTCATTTGTTTATACATTCCTGGGGGATGCCATCTTGATATTTTCGTTTGTAATTTGTTTACACATTGCTGGATGACACCATCTTGGTTTTTTCGTCTGTCATTTGTTTATACATTACTGGAGGACTCCATCCTGGTATTTTCGTCTGTCATTTGTTTATAAGTTGCCAAGGACGCCATCTTGAATTCCATATGTTTACATCCCCTAGGTAGTGCTAGTGTATTAATAATCTATTGGCGTCCAGGCGAGTTGTTGATTTAGCCACCAAGCGGCCGACGTATTTGTTTATGTTTTTAAAGTATATGTTGCACTGTCGGCGCCCTCCATGTTGGATTCTATTTTCAACACATAGGTGGCGTTAATTTCTCTATTCAGCTGCGAGGTGAGTTGATGGCACCCACCCACTTTGTCGATTCAGCCTCTTTCATAGAAGCAGAAGGGACTGTATAAGAAATTGAACACACATACTATGTATATCTAAATTAAATTAATTTACTTATTATAAACATTCTATCTTTCTAATTATTTTGTACATTCTATCTTTACATTCCTCAGATGTTTGCAGATCATGGATAGTAGCCAACAGTCTCATGCAATGTATCCCTGTTCCTTCAGTTTACTCAAAATTGAAGATATCTAAACAATGCACGAGAAATACCCACGTTTTTGAAGGTCAATAAAATATATGAGTCCATCAACAAGTTCATTCGGGTCTTCGGGAAATAGGTAGACAGTATTCTCGGCGTCTTCTGCCTTATTAGTGTTGCTCATTGCAGCAAATGTGTTGGAGGGGTGTGTTAGTGCATCTATAAAATCGCTATCAGTATCTTCATCAACACTGTCTTCATAGTCATTATCATCTATGCTGTCTTCATTATCGTCTTCACCTCCTGTTCCATCCTCAATATTATATTTTCGTTTCTTTTTAGAGGTTGTACAGTCATCATCAGTATTTAGAGATAACGACCGTTTATTTTGAAGTTCGTCGATTTCACGCGAACGTTTTGCAAGTGTACAGTCTGCGCAAACCGACTGTACTGCATTCATTCCGTCTTTAGCATCAACTGTACCATCGTGATCGTCTGTGGAATCAGTAACCATCGATGTGGCACCGCCATGCTTGATACAAGTTTAGTCTGACGTTAAACTACCTCCACTACCTAGTTTATAGTATACCATGTGTAACTAATATCGCTTTCTGAATTTGAAATAGTCGTGAGAGTTGACTAACTCGGGCGATATAAACCATAACTGTAGTCTAGAACATGTTTAAATCGGGTCTTAATACGACCCTCATTGTCTTATTACACAATGCCTATATAACATGACAATACTTTTTATTTCATTCATCACCAGCCAGTCCTCTAAAGTGGACTTAGGCACCCAAGTGGGCAACTAGTAGGAAATAAATATCTGGTTCTATAAAGTGTTCGGACTCTAGAACAATACTAAGTTATACATAGTTTTCCTATATCATAATAATACCACCCCATCCTAATACTAAGACTGGCTTCCCTTCCCTTGCAACGAGAAATACATCGCAAAATACATGCTTTAAAAGGAAAGCCCTCAATGACTATGGTATAGCAATTGAACAGTCAACATAATAATCACCCTTGGTCCTACAACATTGTATAGGAAATAAGTAATTTTTTCTCAAACGTTGAAATTATATTTGCATAAGTTTATTTCCCCTATCTCAATATTATTTCATAAATAATTATATACTGTATATTCAATATATTAAGCACGTTGAGAGAGGAGGATGTTAGTGGAAGGGGGGGGTGGAAATATTTAGAAGAATACTGGATCGAGGGGAGGTGTGAGGGGGTGTTGGTGCTTACCATCAGGAGGCAAGTGTACCCTACAACTAGCATCGTTATTAATATTATTATTTATGTACATTACAAAAAATTGTATTACTTGTACACAGAAATGGTCATGTAGCGTATTATGATTATACGGTAGTAATTTTTTTTACTAATTCACCTACCTCAAAATCAAACATAACCACAGATTATTCTGTGTCTGCATGGCCAAAGGTCAAATTTGGACCAATTAAAGCCAGAAGAACTCTTTTCTGGTAATCATTAAGATCTTCAATGTCAGGTGGGATCCCTCTAGTCCGTTTCCTGTCCTTGTTTTTTTTTCAACAGCTTTTGTTTTAACATGTGCCTTCTGATCTTGCCAAGTCTGGTATCATACGAACTTTTCAGCTTAATCATGGTATGCAGATGGGCTTAACGTCTTGACGACAGAGAGGTCATTAGAGACTGATATTTGCGTGGTCGTAAGGACAATAAATGTCGACAACTTAAGCTTCTACTCTGCAAGCAAAAACAAATGTTTATAGGAACTAAAGAACTAGGGACAGACATTGTGCACATTCACTATACAGTGTTCTTGTTTTCTGATAGCTTGTGACTATCATTACAACTAAGGTCACGTGGGGTAAATAATATTATAAAAAGAAATATTTCCCTGCATTTCAGTAACTACTGGTCTTGTAACAATGGTAAAAATCACACATGTTCTTTCATGCTTCCTCTTTCAATATATGTCTTACAACAATTTACCAATTTGGTTATTTTGATTAAAAAAACACTGTATCATATCTACCCTGCAATTGGTGGGAATGATACATGGGTGGGGTAAATCTGATGCACTACTGTATTTTGCTTACTGGTATCCCAAACAGCTCATTGGGGTGATTGTGAGACACACCAGACGTTAGTGTATCACACAACTATTCCATAAATTTTGGCTCACTTGTTTTTGTGTAGTTACATAAAACGTGATGTCATTATTTCCAATACAAACGTATTCTTAAATCTAAGATCGCTTTACTTTTGTCACATTGGTGAAACAGATGTACTGACCGTTCCACCAAAGTTTACAAATTTTTGTGATTGTGTATCTGAATGCTGTTAATCATAATTTCATTTCTTCTAATACCACATTCATTAAAAATGGGCATTTCTTATAATCTGTTATACATATTTCATAAGTAGCTTAAGCATAGTTTTAAAAAAGCCTATAAGAGTAGTTAATGCCACATATAAGAAAAATACAATCTTAAATCTTAGGCTACAGAGATCACAGACAAAGGTTATACGTTTCAAAAACAGTAAAAGTTATCAAGCAAGCTTAAACAGCCTCAAAAACATCATTTAGTTTTGCTAAGGAGTACTTAAACCTGTCACTCACTTTTACAGTATCTCGGGCAGGCAGTTTCCCTACAATATCACAATTTTTGAGGACAGAAATGTCTGTCTCCATTTTCTAAAATACTTTTCTCCATATCAGATTTTAAAACAATGACATCACATTCATAATTGCCAACAATCTTTACAATGTGAACCACGTATCGAAACTGTGTTTCCCCCGCCCTTTCCCCACCCTTTTACTTTGTAAGCATGGATTCTCCTATAAGGCCAGCAGTTCAGTGAAATCATTAGGCAACAACAGCAACAATTACAACTGGTGTTTTATTCATGTTGGCCAACATACACACCTTTTTTATGTTAAGATCCACAACACTCACACACGCACACACATACACACTTGCAACACCACAATAAAAACTAGCAATGGAACACTTTCAAAAATGAAAGTTTATCAAATTGTTTAGAACAACAGTCTCTTGTTCACCCTACGTTGTGCATCTAAGTTCCCCTATTTACTGTATCACATTCGCCCCATGCATTATAAGATGCAATAGCAATTAACTTATACATGATGTATACAATTTCAACAAAGAAAATTATTCAGAATACATTTGTGCTTCATTTGAAAATTATAAAAATTTCTGGGCCCCGATAAATAGTTACATCAAACTTCTCCTTGAAAAAGATTTACTGGTTTATAGTTTTTATTATGGAATGTGAAACTACAAAGTTGTGACAGGTGTTAATTTTTTTTTTGTATTTATTATAGCTCCATATGTGTTTTGTTCCTGTATCATCGCATTTACCGGCGGCACCAGAGATANTTTTTTTTTGTATTTATTATAGCTCCATATGTGTTTTGTTCCTGTATCATCGCATTTACCGGCGGCACCAGAGATAACATTTAAATGTCATTGTGTTCCAACAAGAACCTACATTTCCTTGTATTCCAAATACATTTTGTACTCATTACAACACACCTCCCATTCATTTAAAAAATGCAAAAACCTCATTTCATTAACACTGCTTTGCTGAGTAAATGACTGGGCCGTGATATTGACAATTCCATGCTACCTACAACCTAACATATTGTAATTGAATTGGATCAAAACAACTTTATTATTAATGTGGGAGTATGTCTACACAACTATGCTCGGCAACTCTGCAGTATTAATGTTGGACTTGAAACCACTATTACAGTTATTCATTAAAATATTGTAAAAGGTAACTTAAAGTTTGTAGTAGTTTTGTAGCTATATTAACTTACTTTATAGTAGGAATTTTAAGCTGCATTTAGGTGCACTACACCCCCAACATTAAGTAAGATGTTCTACAAAAAAACTGATGCACACTTTTTTAGGTAGCCTAACTTTCTACAGACTAGATTTTGTTTTGTAGCATGAATTTTGGAGAGGAAATAGACATGTAAAGCACCGAACATCCGCCACTGATGTTCACACTCGTAACCTAACATAACACTAACAATAAACAGACAAATTAAGTTGTCACATACCTTTCGTCACTCCTTCCACGTTTCCTTCGCGCCATCACATGCGTTTAATTTGTTTGATATATCGCAACATCACACTGCTGACTCTCGTGCTGTGAACTCCTGGGTAACTTCCCTCGCGCAATGTTTTCATTGTCTAAAAGTCGAGAACAATAAGTAATTAACATATTTGACATAAAATGAATGAATTACATATGTTCATGATTGATTCTTACCTTCAACGCACTTCAACAATCATCATCTTCTGTTAGTACGATGTGAATTTCGACATTTTAAACTTGTGCTCTGTTTACCGCCCAAATAGTTACCGCCTATTTCATAACAACATAACCCAATTTTTATGATTGGTTGGTCAGCGCGAAAATTAAGTCGGACGAGAGAAACAACTGACAGCCGAAATAAATCCTAATGGTAAATTCGTCTAGGAACGATAGGCAGTGGAGTATGCCATTTCTACTACACGTATGTTCGTTCACGAAATCGACCACTCGAAAATCCCTCGTATACGAACGCTGGAGTGGTTTTCCGAGCATAGGCCCGGCCCCCTGGAGGCTCGCGTGGAGAGCGGGCTGGACGCCGGGGAAACTTCCTCCANATTTGTAAAAGTGGCTCGTCATTACCCCACTACTTCCTCTTGTCTTTCTTAATTAAGTGTTGTTCGTTACAGTATAGGGGAAGCAGTCACGGCGTCAGTACCCACGCCGGTACGTGCAGTACCCACGCCGGTACGTGCAGTACCCACGCACTCTCTATATAAGTACGCGGAGACGACATGGCGTGGTGATTACCTTCATGTGGGCGTAACTAGTCTCTGATTGGCTGGGCAAGGTTCTGGGAATGGGCTTTGTGTTTGATTGGCTACCACGTGTTGCGAAGGCTCTCCTTTGGCTGGACTGCCAGTTGGCGAGGCACTGATTGGCGAACGTCATTTTGCTGGCGTGTGCGGTTGGAGTTGGCGGAGTGATAGGCTGTATCACCTTTGTATTCTTAACTACTCTGTGACCTGCAACAAGAGCATCTCGAGATAGCTAGCTTCTTCGCAGACGACGGCCCGGGGGTTCAGGTCTCAGGCTACTGTTCCTTCCTCACTCCTGCTTCCCTGAGCAACTCCCCCGTCTCTAATGACCTCGCCGTCGAGAAACGTTACGAAGTCATACTTACCAAGCTACTTGGCGCTCATACATTCATACACGCCGCAGAGCTTGCAAGCTTAGCGTAGACGGCGTCGGCGACTATCATAAACATATTTGTGCCAGGAACAAAGAGGATTCAAAGTGACATTGATTTATGAGAATCTGTGGAGTGACATGCGCCGCTCAAATATACAGGATGTTTTTGAAACGAGTACAGATATTTTTAGGGGTGCAAGGGACTGTCAAGACGAGTGTTTTGATGTAATGAACATGGTGTTGGAAATGCATCCTTATGTTTCAAATAAATGTAACGCAAGGCGCATATGCAGTAAGCAGTAATTATTATGTACATAACACGGAGCACAATCACTCAAAGTACAGTATCACAACAGTGGTTCAAAGTGATGGCCGTTGACGTGGTTGCACGGCGGCGTGCTGTACTCGGAGCAGCTGTTGTGGCTGTAGTGATTGTCGTCGACGTACTCTGCCAGGTGGTTCTTGCAGCAGCGCGTTACTGTACCTCACTTCCCTGCCACTGTGTTATGGACAGACGAGGCACTGTTTACCCACGAGGGCATCTTCAATAGCATCACTGCGTCTTGCGTTTTATTTATTTGTAACATAACGATGCATTTCCGACACCATGTTCATTAAATCAAAATACTCGTATTGACAGCCCCTTGCATTTCCCCCCCCCCCAAAAACTGTACTCATTTCAAAAGCATCCTGTATGTAGATATCTCGCGTGACTTGATTGCGCCCAGAAACCAAGTGGGATAAATCACGCCTGTATTTTGTCGTAAGTGTTTCTGGGTCCTCGTCATCCACTCGTGCATTCTCGGTTTACGTCGGGAACTGCAAGTCGCCGATGTATTCACTTACAAACCACGGACATTGTAAACACGAAGCACTATTGAATAAGTATTTAATTTCGTATAACTTTTAAATAATAAATAACAAAATATTTCACAAAATGACACCACCTACTTATCGGTTAAATTTTAGGAACTGCCAAGTAAAAACAGTACGACTTGGAGTGTTTTCCATCGCATTGGCTCAAACACAACTCAAGTATACACTAGGAATTTGCTACTGCTTTCTGTATAAGTTTCACAGTAGGAAAAATCGGAAACTAGAAAAATTAATTTCCAAGTCCTAAGTTTAGCCTATCACATAGGAGCACACATTTGAATGAACTCGGTATTTATTTCAAATAACGAACCGACTGAAAAAATACCATTAAATAGAAATCTATTTCTATTTTGAGATCAAATAATACACTGCAAAATGCTTCTCTATTGGTCGAGCTTAGGCAGTTGGAGCCTACTGCTTACTGTCTATTTCTTACAGCTCACTTGTAATTTTCTAACTGCGTATCGGCCTACACTCGCGTCAAACATCGCTCTTCTTTCTGTTTGCTCCTCCACCCTGGCTCAGCCTAGCAGCTAGCATGTCTGTCCTCAAGTCACTCACCTGACTGCACGATGGCGCCACGGGCAGAACTGCCTCGTGTCATGTCAGCAAACTAACTCTAACAACACGGCGAAACTTTACTTCCCCCTTGTCCAAGGAGCATGTGGGAGAAAAGCTGGATTCAAAATTGAACAAACAATCGTTAACTTTATAAGTATCACGTATTCAGAAGAACTTAGAGTGTNAGAAAAGCTGGATTCAAAATTGAACAAACAATCGTTAACTTTATAAGTATCACGTATTCAGAAGAACTTAGAGTGTGTTGTGTAACGTGTTGGTGTATAATATAAATTAGTAGGTTGTGTGCTTGGTTGGGTTTTACTTAAGCGTTGAAATAAACCATTATCTTTTAAGTGAAAGTTGTTTGACGGTGATCAATAGGAAACGAGCAGTCGGAGTCGTTGACCGGAAACTGTTATTTACAGTGATGGAAGACACAGGAATATTAAAAAGGCACGTGTGTAGACGTGTTTNGTCGTTGACCGGAAACTGTTATTTACAGTGATGGAAGACACAGGAATATTAAAAAGGCACGTGTGTAGACGTGTTTATTAGTATATTTGAAAATAAGTTCACGGTACTAAGATTCTCTGCCCGAAAAAGTTTGAATAGGAATGATTATAAACCAAAAGTAAACAGGACAGACTTGTTGCAAGTTTTCATTGGCTGATCTTAAGAATTATCAAGTGATTGTGAATATTAAATGCAGAAGACGTAGTTCTTTATGCGAGAATTTCTGCAACTGCATAATTATTAATTTTTTTTTTCAAGTGTAACCGCGCTAAATAGTTAGCGCTCCTAGGTTAAAAGTATATTCTTATTTTTGCTGGTCAAATTTTGTNTTCAAGTGTAACCGCGCTAAATAGTTAGCGCTCCTAGGTTAAAAGTATATTCTTATTTTTGCTGGTCAAATTTTGTGGCATAAAATGTTATATGTTGCCAAACACGCAGCATGAAATATAGTTCTTAATAAGTTATTGAACTTCAATTTTTAACATGTAAAATCAAAGGTAAAAAATAGTGCAAACATATTAACATCTCGTTTGAGCANTTATTGAACTTCAATTTTTAACATGTAAAATCAAAGGTAAAAAATAGTGCAAACATATTAACATCTCGTTTGAGCATCTTACGAACTTAATTATTATCCTATGCATTTTTCTTAAGATATGCAAATAACAAATTTGCGTTGCCGCTGCAGGGTCATGGACGTTAAATAATTTTGATGAGCTGGTACATTTTTATAAATAATTAATTAAATGCCAGTAATGTTTATTTGCAGTAGCATTTAAGACAGGACTTAAGTTAAATATTTAGAAACCACAAGAATGTGACAGTATTTGCTGAGGAAGGTGAAGATTTTCACACTTCCGTTGGAGTTAGAATTTTCGAAACGAAGCAACCAAAATCGTATTACATACAGTACGTATTTTCGTGCATAAAAGTGTGAATGTATGTTACATATATGATCATATTAATTATAAACACAGCAATCATACTTAAGAACAGTAACGATACTTTTATATCTTATTTGAAATTTGTTTAAATGAACAATAGTTTCGGAAGACAAGAGACGGACGAATATATTCAAATAACATGGACGCCACCCAAAACAAATTAACTATGACACAATACTTTATAAGCCGAAAACGGTTTACGATATTCTTTTATCGAATACTCTTATGTACATATATGAGTAAAACTAATCTAACTCGTATTATACGCAGTGATTCCTTTGCCAGAAATTAGATTTACTTTATACATTTTGCAGTTTGTATAGTATTCCAATGTTGGTATACACGTAATCTTTAATGGTCAATAAGAACAGTGTAGGCCTGATATTATCTACGGCTTGCGTAAATAACTAAAAACCAACATATTCTAGTAAAGTTATTTATGGCTGTTTCGAATAATAACCTAATTTTTAATTATCCTACTTTTTGAGCTTTGACCCATTGTATGGTTTTTAAAAAGCGAGGCAGAGAATCAGCGTTCAGTATACTCGAGATTTTAAAAATGATTAGATGTCAGAGTATTTATTTCAAAATGTAGCTCATTAAATGTACTTATGTACAATTATTGTACTGCTTCTAGCTAGTTGGAATTCTAATAACGTAACAATATGTCAACGTTTGAAAGTGAGAACGTAATTTGTTAACTGTGCGCAGATATACCTCTCGCCCCTCAAACGNTAACAATATGTCAACGTTTGAAAGTGAGAACGTAATTTGTTAACTGTGCGCAGATATACCTCTCGCCCCTCAAACAAAAGTAGCAATTTTTTCAACGAAAAATTTAAACAGTTGATTGATGTCCACAAGCACCTGCGTGTCACGGGATTACANAAAGTAGCAATTTTTTCAACGAAAAATTTAAACAGTTGATTGATGTCCACAAGCACCTGCGTGTCACGGGATTACATAATTTACCTATTTCGAGGAAATAAATTAGTTTGTTCCGGTTGCGCCGAGCGGTGATAAACCGCACTGTGAAACCACTTGAGCTAAGAACTCGGCAGAGGAATTGTCTGCTTGGAGCGAAGGCTCTCTTGAGACCACTGCAGGCCGTCACTCGAGTCATTGTGTCGAAGTGAACGTTATGCCTGACAGGTGGCGATGTGACGGGCTGTCCACATTTCACGGCTATGCCCGTTACACAACAGGGACAATACTTATTATAACGTCTAGAAATCTTGCTTCCTCTGGTTCTGGTTACAAGCAGCCAATTACCGAACTGTGGTCGTTAAACGGTTATCTGACTTCGTTGGAAAGTTCTGCTTAATCTTCCTGTATCATTGCGTCCAGTGCTGAAGTAAGCAGTACTATGGCCCTAACACGGACTTGTAAGAAACACACAAATGTCCATACGAAAATTGCATAAAAGGAAATTAACCACTGCACCTTTAATATGACGTTTAGATATATAACTACTTTTCATAATCAGTATCAACAGAACTGCAGATGGGCCGATCGGTGGTTTTGTTAAATTCATTACAATTAAGGGAAGGGTATTTTTGTTTTCCAAAGATTGGCAGTGCTTAAATAACCGCGAAGAACTATAAATTTCCCTGTTAAGGGGGGTCAATCCAGACAATTTATATTTATAAATATTTCGGCGTAAGTTCCTCCCAGAAAGGTTTAACAATTTTTTTTTTGCCAACAGATTATAAAAAACAGTTTCTATAACTTTACCAACTTGTTACAGTTTCTCTGCTTTGTCAATTTTTAACTGGCGGCAGCGGAGAAGAAATAACTGACTGCTTCTTGCGGGTTATGCTCGTAACAACAGTAGCGAAGCAATAACTGACGGCTTCTTGCGGGTTATGCTCCTAACAGCAGTAGCGAAGCAATAACTGCTTTACAGCATGTAAGCTGGAATGCCTTTTGCTTTGTCGAGCCGTGAAACATAAAGCGAAATGTGAACTGCAGGCAGTGGCGGGGATTCCTTACATCCAAGATGGCGAGTATTGCGTGACACGCCACACTGCTTCTGAGTTCGCTGGTTCGACTTCCGGTTGGCAGGAGGCAGCGTGTGTGCCCGAAAAAGGGGCGTGGTCAGTCACATCTACTTCAGCCCGCTGTTTTCAGAAACAGAGAACTAGTATTAGCCGGTTTACGAACAAGCATTAACTTACTACCTGCGCAGAAAACGTCCGGACGCACCTGGTATTAAACAACGCAACGCCAAGAAATATCCCATAGCATCCCCGGAATATGAGTTTACAAGACGTGTGGGAGATACAACTAGCTCACAGCGAATAACGGAGAGCGGTGCCGCGTGTCAAGACGTTATTGAAACGGCGATGTTTACGTTGTATATTTAACTGAAACTGTCTTCTGTTTAAGGTAGAAGTAGATCAGCTTACAATGGAGAACTGGACCTTGCTGTACAATATGCAGAACTCAATACAAAGTAGTACATTGAGGTAAAGTGTAGAAAATTATTATGGTTGTGTTTTTGGTCAGCGAAGGAATATACTAAGCAGTGCAATAGCATGGCTCATGATTACGTAGCCGAGTGTTTAATATAGAGGAATAACTCACATTCGAATGACGTTGATTTCCCAATATTCGAACTCATTCTAAAAACGTTTAACACGATTCACTGGCAATAACCAAAACTCACAAAATCCACAAATATCATATCAACTCTATGGAAATAACAACAAAGCAACAGGGAATTACTAAAGGTTTTATAAGTTTAGGAAGTTCACCGCAGCAGCAAGAGAATAATAAATTACTGTAAGCTTCAGACTTCAGTAAGGGGAGAGGTACGCGCGGGGCGGCACTTAACATCGACGTCTTGAGAGTGAAGTGAGGTGAGTATGGAGCAGCGCCGGAATGCAAGGGCGGGGTACACGGGAGTCCTTGAGAAAACTCGCCGACCAGCGGCTTCGTCAGGCGCGATTCCCACTTGCAAAGATCTGGGAGCAACCCCACAGGGAATCGTGCCTGGTTCACGTAGGTTGCAGGCGAGTAGTCTAACCACTACACCACCTAGGCCCCTCTGACTTCAGCAAACCCAAACTAGTAATAGGCGTAATATAATTGTGGAAATATTACTCGTTGAGGATTGGCGTGCGACACTGGCCGCTATATGTGAAGGCATGCTCAACATGAAGGCCATAGAAAAATGCTTCAAATTCAAAAGAATTAAATAACATTTCATTAATCAACTCATATAGATATGGAATAATTAATCTTAATAATCCCAGGACAAAACTGTGAGGAAAGTGTCATTGTTCCATGAAAAATGTTATCCAAAAGAGCGTGGGGATTTCTTTGCCAGTGGTATTGGTTCGTGAATGCAGCCGTAGTCTGAGAACGTAACCGTAGTCTGAGAACGTAACCGTAGACTGAGAACGTAACTGTAGTCTGAGAACGTAACCATAGCCTGAGAACGTAACCGTAGCTTAAGAACGTAACCGTAGTCTAAGAACGTAACCGTAGTCTGAGAACGTAACCGTAGTCCGAGAACGTAACGGTAGTTTGAGAACGTAACCATAGCTTGAGAACGTAACCGTAGCCTGAGAACGTAACCGTAGTCTGAGAACGTAACCGTAGTCTGAGAACGTAACCGTAGTCTGAGAACGTAACCGTAGTCTCAGAACGTAGCCTTAGTTCTCCGTCGATCGGCTGCTGGACCTCAGAAAAAAAACATACAGCGACTCGTAGAACCGTCTTCTGCTCTTGAGGATCTTACACAGGCTTCGTGCCCGCTATATGTAGTATTCAGCTGTCTAACGGTAATGCAACATGATGAGCCCACGTATACTTGGTAAAAGAAACACATACGTCGTCCTATAGGCTCTCTTCTGCTTCTTCAAGTACGCCGCCTGACTTCGTTTCTTGATTAGCCTGTTTTAGAAGATCCTTCGAACTCGTTAAACCATTGTCTGTTTTAAATATATATTTTCAATAATTTCTTTTATAAGCATACATTGCTACAAATGTTAACATTTTTTTAACTATATTAAATGTAGTTACATAAAACAAATTATCAAAAGTATTTTTTCAACATTTGTATTAATATTTTATTACATACTACGACCAAGGTAATTGTTATGATTGCCATTACTTGACGCATATACTACACAACATATCACTTCAAAAGGTCAATAAGAAAAAACCAAATAAGTATCTGCAAAATAATTTTGACGAACTATGCAAGTACTTGTTTAAAATAATGGCAAATGACCGGCTGTCATTCCTGCTTCCATGGAGAGGAACAGTACATTACTCCACAGAACCTNATCCATGGAGAGGTACAGTACATTACTCCACAGAACCTTATTGCAGCAACAATAATTGCAACACAAGTTTGGTGAAAGTATTCTTCTGGACTGTGTGCTGCTACAAATTCCAATAATTCTTCCAGCTAGCAACAATAAACACAAACTTGTTAGCCGCATCATAACACGACGACATGCATCACGCTGCTTGTTAGCCGCGTCATAACACGACGGCATGCATCACGCTGCTTGTTAGCCGCGTCATAACACGACGGCATGCATCACGCTGCTTGTTAGCCGCGTCATAACACGACGGCATGCATCACGCTGCTTGTTAGCCGCGTCATAACACGACGGCATGCATCACGCTGCTTGTTAGCCGCGTCATAACACGACGGCATGCATCACGCTGCTTGTTAGCCGCGTCATAACACGACGGCATGCATCACGCTGCTTGTTAGCCGCGTCATAACACGACGACATGCATCACGCTGCTTGTTAGCCGCGTCATAACACGACGGCATGCATCACGCTGCTTGTTAGCCGCGTCATAACACGACGGCATGCATCACGCTGCTTGTTAGCCGCGTCATAACACGACGGCATGCATCACGCTGCTTGTTAGCCGCGTCATAACACGACGGCATGCATCACGCTGCTTGTTAGCCGCGTCATAACACGACGGCATGCATCACGCTGCTTGTTAGCCGCGTCATAACACGACGGCATGCATCACGCTGCTTGTTAGCCGCGTCATAACACGACGGCATGCATCACGCTGCTTGTTAGCCGCGTCATAACACGACGGCATGCATCACGCTGCTTGTTAGCCGCGTCATAACACGACGGCATGCATCACGCTGCTTGTTAGCCGCGTCATAACACGACGACATGCATCACGCTGCTTGTTAGCCGCGTCATAACACGACGGCATGCATCACGCTGCTTGTTAGCCGCGTCATAACACGACGGCATGCATCACGCTGCTTGTTAGCCGCGTCATAACACGACGGCATGCATCACGCTGCTTGTTAGCCGCGTCATAACACGACGGCATGCATCACGCTGCTTGTTAGCCGCGTCATAACACGACGGCATGCATCACGCTGCTTGTTAGCCGCGTCATAACACGACGGCATGCATCACGCTGCTTGTTAGCCGCGTCATAACACGACGGCATGCATCACGCTGCTTGTTAGCCGCGTCATAACACGACGGCATGCATCACGCTGCTTGTTAGCCGCGTCATAACACGACGGCATGCATCACGCTGCTTGTTAGCCGCGTCATAACACGACGGCATGCATCACGCTGCTTGTTAGCCGCGTCATAACACGACGGCATGCATCACGCTGCTTGTTAGCCGCGTCATAACACGACGGCATGCATCACGCTGCTTGTTAGCCGCGTCATAACACGACGGCATGCATCACGCTGCTTGTTAGCCGCGTCATAACACGACGACATGCATCACGCTGCTTGTTAGCCGCGTCATAACACGACGACATGCATCACGCTGCGTACGTGATCGTCAAACTATCAGGATTTTGGGATGAGAAAAGTTGCGAGAGGTAATTAATTGTGCACGGTATAAAATGTTTTTAAATCCTGCACTGCATCAATTTCAAACGACAGAATTTACTTATTTAAACGAAGTTACCAGAATAATTTTAACATTAAACAGGTTTATACGACTGGTCTTGTACATTCCCACAGTGCAGCAAGTTGCTCTGCGTCGACATAACGGTAACAGTTACAATATCGCCCAATCACGTTGCAGCTGGCTCGTGTAAGTTAAACACTACCGAAGCAAATATTTACAAATATGTTACCTATAACTGCTCGAATTTTAACATAAACACCTTTCAAACACTTGAAAAAACTTTTGTTGCGAATTACAACAAGGTAGTTTTTTGCTGTAGCCATATTAGCAATTATTTAAAATGGTGACCACTGAATTCAACTACTTTTTATTTGACACAGGTTCGAACAGTACTTGATGTTATATTAAGGGCGTTCGACCCCAAACAATTAATAATTTTATTTTACCAAACATTTTTCAACTTGTCCACATTATATGTGATGATATTTTCTTCGAATTAAAAAACTTTACTCTTTATATTTGTTGAATAATTTGATGTCAAATTAATTTTTTTTCTGTTCTGCTGCAGCCATAATAACGAATATTAACTAAGTTGTACGTATGAAGTAAACTTGTGGGCTACCGCGAGACATATATGACATCACCAAATAACAAGCCATATGTATGAAAAAATTGTTAAATATATACATATTTTGCATATTTTTCAACTTTCTTTTGTATGAACTGTTATTTGGTGATTACATAAATGTCACACGGTAGCGCATGGCATCAATTTACTTAGCAAATTTTTTAATTTGTACGACTTAGTTAGTATTTGTTATTATGGCTGCAGCAAAACAGAAAAAATTGGAATTTGACACCAAATTATTAAAAAAATATAAAGAGCAAAACTTTTTTATTCAAGAAAAATGTCATCACATATAATGTGTACATTTTAAACAATGTTTGGTACAAAAATTAAATAATTAGTTTTTTGGGGGCCAACATCCTTAATACAATGTTCTTAACAGTTTCGCTGTCACTCGACAAACGCGCTATCCTTGGGAACTAAACCGAAGGGAATATTACATGTTTATGAGGGAAGGATACAAAGTGGAGGGGAAAAAACCTGAACCGGGATTTTGAAATTGTTCATTNCATGCATCACGCTGCTTGTTAGCCGCGTCATAACACGACGACATGCATCACGCTGCGTACGTGATCGTCAAACTATCAGGATTTTGGGATGAGAAAAGTTGCGAGAGGTAATTAATTGTGCACGGTATAAAATGTTTTTAAATCCTGCACTGCATCAATTTCAAACGACAGAATTTACTTATTTAAACGAAGTTACCAGAATAATTTTAACATTAAACAGGTTTATACGACTGGTCTTGTACATTCCCACAGTGCAGCAAGTTGCTCTGCGTCGACATAACGGTAACAGTTACAATATCGCCCAATCACGTTGCAGCTGGCTCGTGTAAGTTAAACACTACCGAAGCAAATATTTACAAATATGTTACCTATAACTGCTCGAATTTTAACATAAACACCTTTCAAACACTTGAAAAAACTTTTGTTGCGAATTACAACAAGGTAGTTTTTTGCTGTAGCCATATTAGCAATTATTTAAAATGGTGACCACTGAATTCAACTACTTTTTATTTGACACAGGTTCGAACAGTACTTGATGTTATATTAAGGGCGTTCGACCCCAAACAATTAATAATTTTATTTTACCAAACATTTTTCAACTTGTCCACATTATATGTGATGATATTTTCTTCGAATTAAAAAACTTTACTCTTTATATTTGTTGAATAATTTGATGTCAAATTAATTTTTTTTCTGTTCTGCTGCAGCCATAATAACGAATATTAACTAAGTTGTACGTATGAAGAAAACTTGTGGGCTACCGCGAGACATATATGACATCACCAAATAACAAGCCATATGTATGAAAAAATTGTTAAATATATACAAANAATTTTTTTTCTGTTCTGCTGCAGCCATAATAACGAATATTAACTAAGTTGTACGTATGAAGTAAACTTGTGGGCTACCGCGAGACATATATGACATCACCAAATAACAAGCCATATGTATGAAAAAATTGTTAAATATATACATATTTTGCATATTTTTCAACTTTCTTTTGTATGAACTATTATTTGGTGATTACATAAATGTCACACGGTAGCGCATGGCATCAATTTACTTAGCAAATTTTTTAATTTGTACGACTTAGTTAGTATTTGTTATTATGGCTGCTGCAAAACAGAAAAAATTGGAATTTGACACCAAATTATTAAAAAAATATAAAGAGCAAAACTTTTTTATTCAAGAAAAATGTTATCACATATAATGTGTACATTTTAAACAATGTTTGGGACAAAACTTAAATAATTAGTTTTTTGGGGGCCAACATCCTTAATACAATGTTCTTAACAGTTTCGCTGACACTCGACAAACGCGCTATCCTTGGGAACTAAACCGAAGGAAATATTACATGTTTATGAGGGAAGGATACAAAGTGGAGGGGAAAAAACCTGAACCGGGATTTTGAAATTGTTCATTTAACCACGAAACAATCAAAGAGTCTTACCTAAAGTCAATTCACGGTAATTTCACACTTTCCTGAAGCCCTACTGAAGTTCTGCTTTCAGGTACTGATAATGTATCCTTACAATACACGTAAACATAAACATGGCCATGTTATGACTCTGTTTCAACTGTCAAACGCTTTGTTTACACTCATCAGCTCTCCAAACCATGCTACAGAATTTTAAAAAGCAAGACGTTCAAATGTTTACCATGTTCACCATATTTAGGTCTGTGTTATGACTTATCGCTGTCTTTATCGACCGATGTAGAGCATACCGCTCATTACACGTTGTGCGACCGTGTTTACTGAACACTGGTATTCAATCTCTCGCTATCGACACGGCTTACGTTACTCAGATGAAAGGCCGACCTTAACCAAAATTAATATTAAAACAAACGAGTATCCAAAACAACTAAGAAAAGAAAGGGGGAAAGCCCATTATTCGTGTCGCTTATTTCATAACTAGGCAGTTCCCTTAGTACAGACAAGTAGTGTGCGGTCTCACACTGCGCAGGGCCCTCAGGGAAGGACGACGTCGGCTGAGGTACAGTTGCAGTCCTCCTTGCGGCTACCGCGGCTTACGTAAGCGTGATACGTCACGCGAGAGCAGGGACGAGTGCCCAGGAAGTGAAGCGCCGGCCGTGTGAAACTGGAGGAGGAGGAGGTTGGTAATTGGGCTGGTCCCACGCCTCTTGCTGGAGAAAGTCTTCTGTTGAAGAGGAGCCGTGCCGCAGGTGTTTTGTCTCGCCAGTTTTTGCCGCAGACCGCTACAACCTCCCCTCCCCCTGCAACCCCTTCAACACCGAGAGCAGCGTGGCTGCAGTCTCAGAGGATTGTCGAGGAACATCTGCCACTCGCAACTACATTCCCACAGTGTTCCTCACACCGACGCCGGAGTGCGCCTGGCGTCTTGTCCGTGCAGTCGCCGCCTCCTCTGACTGCTCATGTCCGCCGTCACTGTGCCGACACGCTCACCACGGTGCAGCCGGCTCTCCAATCGGCCTGCGATCACATTCGAAATGAAACCATTCAGCCTACCGCACATTCAGCCTGAAACCACTCAGCCTACTTCACATTCAGCCTACAACCACTCAGCCTACCGCACATTCAGCCTGAAACCACTCAGCCTACCTCACATTCCACCTGAAACCTCTCAGCCTACCAAACATTCAGCCTATAACCACTCAGCCTACCACACATTCAGTCTGAAACGACTTTGCCTACCTCACATTCAGCCTGAAACCACTCAGCCTACCAAACATTCAGTTTGAAACCACTAAGCCTACCACACATTCAGCCTGAAACGACTTTGCCTACCTCACATTCAGCCTGAAACCACTCAGCCTACCACACATTCAGTCTGAAACGACTTTGCCTACCTCACATTCGGCCTGAAACCACTCGGCCTACCACACATTCAGTTTGAAACCACTAAGCCTACCACACATTCAGCCTGAAACCTCGCAGCCTACCAAACATTCAGCCTACCAAACATTCAGCCTATAACCACTCAGCCTACCACACATTCAGTCTAAAACGACTTTGCCTACCTCACATTCGGCCTGAAACCACTCGGTCTACCACACATTCAGCCTGAAACCACTCGGCCTACCACACATTCAGTTTGAAACCACTAAGCCTACCACACATTCAGCCTGAAACCTCGCAGCCTACCAAACATTCAGCCTACCAAACATTCAGCCTATAACCACTCAGCCTACCACACATTCAGTCTAAAACGACTTTGCCTACCTCACATTCGGCCTGAAACCACTCGGTCTACCACACATTCAGCCTGAAACCACTCGGCCTACCACACATTCAGTTTGAAACCACTAAGCCTACCACACATTCAGCCTGCAATCTCTCAGTCTACCACACNTCGGCCTACCACACATTCAGTTTGAAACCACTAAGCCTACCACACATTCAGCCTGCAATCTCTCAGTCTACCACACATTCAGCCTGAAACAACTCAGCCTACCACACATTCTGCTTGAAACCACTCAGCCTATTAGGCATTCAGTCTACAATTATTCGGGTTACCAGACATTTAACCTAAAATCATTACAACTATTTTTATGATTCGCGTTTTTAGGTTTACAGACGTGTACTCCATGGATGTCGATAAATTATTTCTAAAATCATTGTGAAAATGTTACCTGAATTTACATTTGGATCAGTTGTCGTCACTGCCCCCGAACGGCCGCAACAAGGGAGGACTTGGCGTGGCCAGGACCTTTATTAAGGACGATCGCAGTATTTGCTCGGAGGTGTTTCAGGAGACCAGGGAGGGCGGAAGTCAGGGAACGACCCTGGATCCTCCGGAATATAACTACCGTAATACTGCGCCATCTTACTCGGTTATGGATAAATAACAGGCTTTAGCCAGAGATTGACCGAAGTATTAGTTAATAAATAATTTCTTTGTGATATGTTATTTTATGCACCGTAATTTTTAAATAAGGTATTCAAGACAATACTCTAAGTAACTTCAAAATACTGCAGTCAGGATTCCTGTATAACCGCGTGTGAAACTGTCCTCACCTGACACAAAGTATCGCTAATTAAAATGCATTGTTGCTAAAATACCACCCTTGGCTACAAAACCAGCTGTAGTCATAACATCAAGTCCATTACGACAGTTCAGATACACAAAATAATTTAAAATATAGGACACACTTTCTCCCGTGATTTAAAGAAACTATTACAAACAAGGGAAACACGGGGTGTTGGAGAAAGGCTCCCTGATGATCTTAACCGTCACTTCATAGCNAGAAACTATTACAAACAAGGGAAACACGGGGTGTTGGAGAAAGGCTCCCTGATGATCTTAACCGTCACTTCATAGCAAACATAAAAGGTGTTGCTATCATTTTGAAATAAACTGCTCACATAGTTAATATGGTTAAAATAACTAACTTCCTTCAATTTTTCTGGCGAGGCTCCTTGACACCGAAGTTTGTCCAATAGCGACTACCGTAAGTGACGTATCATTTCATGAATATTGCGTATANCGAGGCTCCTTGACACCGAAGTTTGTCCAATAGCGACTACCGTAAGTGACGTATCATTTCATGAATATTGCGTATATTTTGTATGTAATCCCTGACGAGGAATTTGTTGAAAAACAGTGAATCATGAAATGCGATAAGGAAATCTCATTTAGGCTGTAGTGCTACATCGCCTGATTTGTTATTTAAGAACGCACCAAATAACCCTATAAAGCCGAAATTAATATCAAAATGCAAAAATTAGGATACTTCCAAAATATCACACATAACTGTGAAACACGTTTGGATTCAATGGGTTAGCTGGAATGTGCTCATTTCAAGCGACCCGCGTAGAGCACGTTTCCGGATGCAAAACTGCATTTACTACGTGTGTGTCCTCTTCAACCGCTCGAGTCCACAGCCGTGATCCAGGTTCAGTGCGGGTTTGAACTAAGATTAGTGCACATGGAGCATTGCACAGACACTTCACACGCCTTGGACCAGGTTCGTTTCTGTCTCTGAACATGAACCGTCAGATCCGATGGTTCAAATCAAATGATCTGGGTTCAAGTGTTGTTTTCTATGGTCTGTATTATACTTGAGGTTATGATCATGGTAATGCTTTGGCCAATAAAGATGATTTTTAAAGAAGGTTTTTAATTTCGCTTATTTTTTAATTTATTTATGAAGACAGCAGAAACAACAGATGCATTGGTTTAGTTGGGTGTAACATACATAACTTATGTTTTAACCCCTATCGTGTTGGTTCATTTAGAAGTTACTTGTAGCTAATTGTTTGTATCGAGACGTATTATTCAAAGAGTGAACATGAGCATGATGAAATGGATAACATTTCTGAGCAGCGTTATGTCCATGAAGTACCTAGGCCAAGATAGCACATGAGGTAATACCTNATGAAATGGATAACATTTCTGAGCAGCGTTATGTCCATGAAGTACCTAGGCCAAGATAGCACATGAGGTAATACCCAGGCCAAGATAGCACATGAGGTGACAGCATCCTTTCCAAAACCTAGATGACGAGAAATGTTGATGCGGTTCCGTCTNAGGCCAAGATAGCACATGAGGTGACAGCATCCTTTCCAAAACCTAGATGACGAGAAATGTTGATGCGGTTCCGTCTTTCGAAACATACTACTTCGGAATTGTTTTACAAAGTCGAAGACAACTTAAGTTTTGATAGTAACAGGAACAGGCCTGTTTCCCCCCTCAATCAATTATTACTGACGCCTAGGTTTGATGCCACTGGGTCGTTTTTGATTGTGTGCAGCGATCTGACGGATGTACACAAATCCACATCCTGTACAATAGTACACAGGTTAACACACCAGGTTGCACTTTTAGCTAACGATGAGATCAAATGCCAGCTAGTAGACAAGAACAGAACACCTAACATCGGCTCTAACGTCAGTAAGTCCTCACTACCTTTGTTCGCATTCCTAGTAGAGTACACAGAGTTGCTTATTTGCTGGGTGTAAATGTGAAAACAGTTGTTACACATGTTGGCTATGTTAGCTCTGACGTTTATTTTACGTTAAGACTATAGTTTAAAATATATAGTGGTAAGCTGCTAGAAAACTATTTTACGCTGCAGATTAATCTTGTTATACGTTAGAATTTTATAAAGGTATGTAATACTTCATATTTTTTGTCCAACAGGTTGCACCACGAATCCAGTACGGTTAGGTAGAACATAGCAAGTCCGAAATAAAACGAATGTGTTTAAGGCCAAGTANGTTGCACCACGAATCCAGTACGGTTAGGTAGAACATAGCAAGTCCGAAATAAAACGAATGTGTTTAAGGCCAAGTATAATAAGGTTACACCTGAAATGTACATGGTGACTGATCGGATATAGCTTTTATAGTAGTTGCTTGGACAAATCACGCAAGAGGTATTTCAAACTAACTGGCGACTTACACAGTCAATATAAGATAGTCAATTTGACTTCTCGTAAACAATCCAACACTGGTTTGAGTAATTTACTCATAATACACTGAAGAGCCAAAAAACTGGTATAGGCGTGCGTATGCAAATAACAGAGGCATGGAACCAATCAGAGTAACGCGATGCGGTCGGCAGCTATATCGGTTACTGCTGCTACAATGACAGGTTATCAAGATTTAAGTGAGTTTGAACGTGGTGTTATAGTCGGCGCACGAGAGATGGGACATAGCATCTCCGAGGTAGCGATAACATTTGGATGTTCGCGTACGACCATTTCACGAGTGTACCGTGAATATAGGGAATCCGGTAAAACATCAAATCTTCGACATCGCTGCGGCCGGAAAAAGATCGTGAAAGAACGGGACAAACGACGACTGACGAGAAGCATTAAACGTGACAGATGTGCAACCCTTTCTCAAATTGGTGCAGATTGGATTTGTAAACTGCCCTGCAGGATTCATGGTGTGATTGCCTCCTGCATACCTTCAGACATTAGTCGAGTCCATACCACGTCATCTTGTGGCACTTCTACGTGTTCGGGGGCCCTACACGATATTAGGCAGGTGTACCAGCTTTTTTGGCTCTTCAGTGTCAATTGAAAATCCTATAGGTCTGTATGTTCAGTAAAGTTCTGTACTGTCCATAATAATAACAATATTAATACTACTACTAATAATAATTATAATTCTTAAAGAGCAAGGAAATAATTGTTTTACAAGAAGACAGATGAGTGGTTGCCCAGCATCTGTTAGGCTGTTGCGTTTTCTAGCGTTCTTTGAAAATGTGTTTTCATTATATATTCCTGTGGAAGTGTGAAGCTATCAGTAAAATTCGTTTGCTTCTGCGTTCAGACGCCAATGTTGTCGAAGAGACAACACCGCAATGTTAATACACAATCAGCACGCAAAAAGCGCAACAGTACTTTTACAGCTACGTTTCATAAATGAGCAGTAGTTGGGTTGGTAACAATTCCCCTGCTAGTCAATAAACCAGTCAGTCATTCGCGTCAACTAACAGCCTTGCGGTTTTCCAAGTGTGAACGTCATTAACCGCTCCGAGAGAAAGTACAAGTACTTTATGGCCCAATTTAACACAGTGGAAATTTTACATTAAAATAAATGTAGAACCGATGTAAGTTAAAAGTCGTTTGCCCTAAGAATATAATAAACTAACATCCAATGCCATCGAATGAATCGTATTTACAGCAAATGGATCACAGCGCTGAAATCACTTGCCCTGAGCTAGCTGTACCTACATGACATTGTAACTCGCTGAAATAGCCTTTCAGTAGTGATTAAATCCGACTCTCAAAATACTCTCTTTTCCACTTCACTTACGTCACATTATAACACATCCTTTGGACAAATGTTCGTATGAAGTCATGTTGATGTAAGCGGATGCGAAAAAATAACTTCGATAAGTTTCCGCGGTTATTATAGTTATTTGAGGGTTTTCGTAAACGAGAAATTGAACACAGGAATTTTTGAGGATAAAATTATTTTGCGATATTTTCTATGAAAATTTAAACTCTTATGTATTATTCACCTATAAACTTATTAAAAACTGTTAAAACTTGCAAAATAAAACTCAGACCTTCAAATTTCTGTCAATAATAAAGAATTATGACAAAAAAAATGAAAATCATAAACTGTAGAGGAAAGTTACGCTGTGTTAATATTCGGACGAGCAGTTTCAGCTTCTGGTTCGTGCAAGTACCGAGTTTAAAGTATCGGTTCTCTGGCCGCACGATAAATACCGAGTTTAAAGTATCAGTTCTCTGGCCGCACGATAAATACCGAGTTTAAAGTATCGGTTCTCTGGCCGCACGATAAATACCGAGTTTAAAGTATCGGTTCTCTGGCCGCACGATAAATACGAACATATTCTTTCATCAGCGGTTGGCATCGTACTGTTTCTCAACACACTTATTGCGGTCATTAAAATAGTGGACAACCGAATGCTGTTAAAGAAAAATCTGGCAACAATGCATCGACATTTTGGCTTGCGATTCACTGTTATTAGATCTTCTTCGCTTATTTAAGAGTGCTGGTTAAAAAAAAAAAAAGTTCGCTTATATGCATGGAAGGAAACGCCGGTAAAAAAAGATTTTGATAAGGAAATATTTTTACATCAGAAAATGATTGCCAAATTTCCCCAGTTCAAAGGAATGTTACTGAAAAGAAGACAGATGCAATAATACAATATTCATGTAAGTTTTTGAGCGGTTAATGAGACGCGTACTTCCAACTCATTGGCAGATTTTTGAAAACAGGAGGTATTTCGAGACATATTTTCTACTGTAGTTTCGACAACACACGCAACTTTAAAAACATATTATATTTTTGTTTCTGCTGTCACTATACATTATTTAAAAAAATCACTATGAAATTTTTGTCTACGTCTTCGAGGTTACATAATCTTTGAAATAATAAAGACTGGTCTGGTTTTTAGTCTGGAAATAAACTTAGCAATTTTACGGCAAACTTTATGTAGGTCACACATAAGATTTTCTCATAGAAACAAAATTGCACATAGTGTGTTCAGTAAAACCACATCCGAAGAAATTACGCTGAAATATTACAAGTTATAACCAGAAATATTCGGTGTTTACAAGCTGTTGTAAACGGCTACGTTTTATTAACTAGAAAATATCTACCAATGTCTATGAACTTCTACGTTATGCTCTATATTTTCGAGCACAACAGAATCATTTGCTTAGTCGAAAAAAAATCATTCATTTGAAAAATAAGTGGCCTGTTTTATTAATAATCGAGGCGTGTTGATGTAATCAACACTTCAGTAGCAATATTTATTAAAATTACCTATTGATATCATCTGCCGACAACACAGATGGTTCAAATACGCAAATAATATAACCTCACATCAGCCAAAGGTTGCTACCATGTTTGTTATAAATGCTCAGATTAGCCCAGTAATGGGAACCTATTCTTCTCTTTAAGATTAACACTGGTTACAGGCAAATTAAACATTGGCAATTTTTAACCATACTTCAATAAACATAAAATGTCACTAACAGACACTTAATTTTTAATTCTAACCTAAATCGGAACGAAACCAGTAACTGTAATATCGGCCCTAAATACTGTCTAATCGCCATGAAGGTAATATTTGTAGCTTCGGAAGAAGTGGGAAAACAGAGGTGGTTTGAATCTTAGGCGCTGGGATATAAACGAGTTGCAGACAAAAAGAGCGGTGAGTGAAATAAAAAAAGAAAGAAAGAAAAGTCGTAATCGGAAGAGAGTAGTGTTTGAAGCGAGAGAGCGTCCATAAGAAATACGTGTTCCGGTGGCCTGCAGGAGGGTTGGCATAATGACGACGGCGATAAAAACAATATCGAGCGAGTCTGCGGGGAAGGTAGTCGTAGTTTCCCACGAGATGTACGTCGGCCGCCGATCACGACAGAGGCTGAGGAGGCTGCAGCCGCCGTGGTATACAGTATGCCGCGCGCAAAAACAACGGCTTGCACGTGAGAAAGCCGCTGTATCCCCGAGACAGGCACGCCCGCCCGTCCTCCAGAAAAAACTATTTAAGTGCAAGTGAATTCCGCTCTGCGTCTCTCCCAGACAGCGTCGCCCGCGCCGACCTTAGAACAAAACACCGGCGCGGTTTTTTGTTTTCGCCCTGAGAGCCTTCCGCGACCTGCGAGTCGCGGGGGGATTCTTAATCCGAGCGACGCATGCGCAGAAAAAACGTCGCTACCGGGCGAGGCGGCATTGAGACGAGCACCTAGGCCCGCGTCTTGGGATCGGGCGGCAAAAAGCGCGCTATTCATTAACGTCCGGAGAGGTCGTGAGACAAAGCAGGGCGGCAAAAACAAGCCGGCCTCCGCTGGCAGGCTGGGATAACGACGGCCAAGTATGCACGATCACGCCGCCGCGAGGATCGCACGTTCGTCCGTCAGCTAGGCGGCGTGCAGGACGAAGGACAGGCGGCGGCAAAAACTCAGCCCGCCGCGGTTTTTACGCTCCTCCAGGCCGCTCGCCTCGCCTCGCCGCGGTTTTTGTCGCAAACCAGCCACGACGGGTTTTTTACTGGCCCTCTCGCGTATTCCAACCCCTGCACAACCCCTAGACTTTCTTCTCTCTCGCCGCGGTCAATGTGGGCTCACCCCACCCTCCTGCTGCCTTGCTGTTTTTTCTCCCGGCAAGCCACCCTCCCAGGCGGCCCTCGCTATTCGTCGCCCCACCCCCTGCCGTAGTCTATGCCAATAGCGGCCAAGGGATTCGCCAAGAGGGTTCGCTACGCTCCGCCAATCAGGGGGCAAGAAAACCGTCGAGGGTAAATTTTTTTTTGCTCGCTGCAAAGAAACGCTAACCCCTCTTCCCCCCCTCGCCCCTTTCTGACATTATACAATTTTTTTTCTCGTCGCTCCTTTCTCCCTTTTTCCCTTTTACTGCTACCCTCTTCTTGATTCGCAATCATGGAGAATTATTGGATCGTTGTGTGGCCCCCTCACCACGGGAAGGGTCGACCCGACATTCGAGCCTGGAGTCGACCGGATCGACAAGAAGCAGGCAGTTTCGAGGGACGAACGTCTTACTCCTTGCTGCGTCGTGAACACGGTGCTTCAACCCTGCTCGAGTGCGCGTTTTCCATAACAAATCTGCTTTCACAGCAGCTCCAGTCGTTTAACATCCCATCAACACCGCGCGACACCTCCCTAGCCGCCGTTTCAGATCTACGCGTATAGCCCGTTCACAGTCAACTGACCACTTTCGAAAGCCCTGCTTAGGATCTACTTGTATGCGCATTGTGTAATCCTACGCCATAAGTAAAATTAGCATTGCCATGGGCCTGATCACTTAATTCATGCGCTGGTCCAATAAAACTGCGAAATTATTAGAAAAATAAATAGTTTACTAATTTACTATTGTAATGGGGCTACATTATGCATTTAAAATCTGAAAGCAAAATAAATAATATAAGTATTCACTGACGTTTACACAACGGTTTTAATTCCACATTAAAATAGGGAACTACTTAGACACTCCATGGTCACCAACTTGACTGGGCGCATGCCAGGCAGCATGCATGATAACATATATGCAGTTAGGAGCAGTGATATTTTTCAAAGGTTGATTTCTGAAGTTCTCAATTAATAATGCAGAGCCTGTGCTTAGGTTTCTGGTCCAAATGTGCGTTCTACTGGGAGATTTCCTGGCGCACACCTGATTTCGAGACTTGGGCACGTGAAACGAAAAACATTCAACTGCAGGCGTCAAAAATATTACACACTTAAAGAGTAAATAAGTATATTTCTATGTGACATGAGTAGTTCAGGTAACGCGGAGGACTACTAAACTAACACACAGGACTCTCAATATGTAAATTAATTTCCTACGCACCATAACTGGGATCATCTTTGTTCGATAGCAAATCTGATTCCATAACATTATTTCTTGTTTCGTATAAATTAGGGTATGGATTTTCAAATAAGTAACACATTGAAATTCCAGACAGTTCCGTGGTTTTACTTCAACGACACATGAATAAAGACCAGGCCCGTGGTGACGTCATCATCACACGCGGCGAAAAGATTCAACATGTGAAGGCAAAGCAGATCTTAAGCACGGTTTTCAAAGGTGCTCAATTAACAGTGAACAACGTATAAAAATTGAAACGTGTTCGAAGCGTGCATACGCCACGAGGCTGAGTATAGGCTTAAGTTACGTCAGACTTCCAGCCAATACAATGTGATAGATTCACACATTAAAGCATTTAAAATAGTTAACCGCTCCGACCAGGCGATTGGATATTTGAATGGCGATATAGTTTCATCCTTATTTCAGCTCCTGCTTCCGCGAATAAAAACGAACTATTTTCATGTAGCAAAACGCCTCACACACAATTCACACTTTCGATTAACTTGACTAATAAAATATTTGTTTTAACCACAGCAAAATGTCCTGGCGTATAATCGACGATTCAGTGTAACCGCACGTACATTTATATTTGTGTGGAACTTTGAAATGGAGTAACGGCTAGAAGTGAAATCAATAATCCAGACAAATTTTGAGACAGTGTATTTACTAAACAGTATTTTAAAATTAGATACAGCCGATGTTTAAAGTTTTCGTGTCGCAACCTCCACGAACTGCCACGCGTAGACGCCGACATTTCAGTGTTTCATACAGACTACGCGGCTTTAGGTAGGCCTACCGTTACTGTTGGATAACAAACAGTTCCATTGGACATATTTTATATTTGGGCTGAACAACTTTCAACTTGCACACTTTATTTATACAAGGCGCCATTTCTTGCATTTTTTGTAATTACTTCATTTCATAACTTTTGTACTATCAAATATCAGTATCACACATCAACTGTTTTTTTGCAATATACGAATAAAATATCTAAACCGTTCACAAATATGAATAAAGAGAAACTGAAAGGCTACGTTTTAATTCATTTCAAAACGTTTACAACAGTTATTTTACAGTAATTCAGGGATATTTGCGAAACAAATTTCTCTTTATTATTTCTTTTCTTTTTTAATTTTATAGACGCATGAGTAAACTCAAAATTTAAAAAATTTTAAGGATCCCATATTTGCTATAAGTCATTTATTTTTATATGTATGTTCCAAAAATTCAGAGCCATGATTGTGATAGGTCTACGTGATTATCAAAAATGGTTTATCATCTTTTCAGATATACATATTTTCTTGGAATGACATAACATACAATAGATTAAATACAAATATAAAAGAACGAATAAATTGTATTAAAGGCCCTTAAAACTTGGAAACAGGAGATCATTCTCACATTGCCCTTGGCGTACTGANGAACGAATAAATTGTATTAAAGGCCCTTAAAACTTGGAAACAGGAGATCATTCTCACATTGCCCTTGGCGTACTGAAAGGGTGCAGCAGTTTCACCATGAAGGCGCATAGTTAACAAATATGTTACTTCTCTTTTAGCACTGGGCGCATTACNAAGGGTGCAGCAGTTTCACCATGAAGGCGCATAGTTAACAAATATGTTACTTCTCTTTTAGCACTGGGCGCATTACTTTGCACTGAGAGCTTCCCAGTGGGCTGCACTAGAAAGGGCTGGTATAGCGTGTTCACGGTAAAGTGAGCACTTTTGAGGCCCTAGTTACTTTTATCCTATGTCAGCCATTTGTTATCCTTCCGCCACTTTGTAAATAAATACTGCCATGTTAGTAATACACAGTGAACGTATCTCACCGGACTCGAAAGTTAACGTCTGCGGCTACAATGAAACATATTTATCGACTGTTATTCCAAATGAGAAAGTGCTCACTTTACCGTGAATAGTGTATATACACTAAGCTAACCAAGTACTGCATTAGTCAAACAGCCGCACGAGTTCCGGGAATGAATATTTCCGGTTGTTTGTTCCTGACCTCACTGGGGATTAAAGGTGGTATAATTTGCTAGAGCTTGAAGGGTTGGAAATATTGGCTTCGGTTAAACAACAGGTGTGCCTGTGCTACATATTGCACTTGTGTTCGAATACTCCATCCAATCCATAGTGGAAAGAACGTCTGTCTCTACTAATATCGGCATCATAATGAAGTCATTTCCAGACAATTTTATTTTCTCGTCTTACTGAACTAAAAAAGTCATTCCGGCACATTATACATAATAGTGTTCGCTTAAAGTTACTGCTAACCTTAATTANCTTACTGAACTAAAAAAGTCATTCCGGCACATTATACATAATAGTGTTCGCTTAAAGTTACTGCTAACCTTAATTACGCAGCATTTGAAGCTAATGTTAGATGAGGGTAATCACCAACTGTGAAGTGCACGAGATGGTTTCTCTCGTGTTATTGTCAGTCGTAAATTCTTCACAGAATTACGAAAACAAGAACAAATACTTCCAACTACCTGACTTATATTTTTAATTTTTTACAGNGTAAATTCTTCACAGAATTACGAAAACAAGAACAAATACTTCCAACTACCTGACTTATATTTTTAATTTTTTACAGCAGTAGTATAAAGTAGAGTGCGCAACTATCATGTCATGCAAGTAGTTCATTTAACACAACTTTTAGCTGCATTTGCAATTTACAGAATATAATGTAGGTGCCAAGAGTGGCGTATTCATTTAAATAATGATTGAAATGAAAGAAATTACAAAGAACATATGCGTCTAACATATTTTTCTCATCCGCGAATCACTTAATATATCTTCATAAAGACTGACATTAAATTTTTGTATTATTATTATTATTTTTATTTTTTATTTTTATAGAAAATTTTAATACTGTTCATAAGTTTGGCNTTTTTAGAAAATTTTAATACTGTTTATAAGTTTGGCTCTTAGAACTAGGAACTAAATAAAATCAACTCGTATCACCTTAACTCGTAACATGCATCTTGAATTAAAATATTCAATTTCCTAACTAATTTTGATAATGCGAAAGAGTGAATAATTTTCGATGAAAATTGGTATCGCTTAACAAATTGTTATGAAATTAAAATATTTAATTTTTTTAGGTTATATGCAGAGTAAACTTTCGTCAAAAATGATAGCGGGTGATGGATGTAGTGCGTNTTCAAAGGTTTCATCCAATAAATGTAAAGTTACTGCGATCAGACTCTACTCATGACTTGTATATTTTTACAACGCTGGAGTCTATTTCAAGGCGCGTATAGAATAAACTAGTTCCAAAGGCGGTGGACAGAAGGGACATCTGGAACATATGATGCTGACAAAGGTGCAGATGCTACGCTAAAGCACTACAATTGCAGACAAATTACTTAGTTGAGTTATTTAGTTTGACGATGCTGTAAGCCCTTGTGCTTACCAGGACCCGGGATAAATAGCGATCATTCTGCTGGTCGAGCGACAGTTGTCGTGCTGACGTCACAAGTGTTATGTATGTGATTGTCGTGTCGGACGTGTCGTGTCGTGCTTGTCGGACCTATGTGATTCCTACATTACATATCACGTAACTTCAAAGAATAAATAAACTATTTACTATACAGTACATATAATTGTTTTACAATCACGTGATAAAATCACGCTTGCGCACTTTATAGTCGACAGATAATTAAAACCAATGCCCACGGAGGAAGGTGACAGCGGCCGCCTAAAGTCAAGTATATAAAACGCAGTGGAAACTTCTTGCATTTTTATCATTTCAGGATACCGTAGATATTTAAATAACTTTTGATGAGTACGTTATAAAATTAATTAATACAATGCTTTTATTTTATTTTGTTAAATTTTTGTGAATACTTGCTTTATCTGTGCGAACAAAAAGAGTAAAATAATGATGATCGTAATACTTATGCAAGAACTGCAATTAATACAATACAGATTAGCTCCATGAAAACTTATTTAGGACATTTTCGCTAATTTTACGACTATTCACGATTAAAAGTTTCTCTGTGTGATCAGGACCTACGTCTTCTTGATCGGCATTTGCAAACGTATGTTATTGGAAACTTTGACTAGCAGATATTTTCAAGTAGGTCTGTATTGTGTACGCATGAATAGTAACATTCAAATTTCATAGCGCAATATCTTTAAAAAACTATGGAAAAAAAATTCTGAACGTAGTTGTTTGCCAGTGAACCAGAGTCTTTGGCATACATTTGCGAATTGGAAAGTAATTCATGAACTATTGATATTTCCAACGTTGATCTTGAAATATGCAGTTGAAACCTTCAAACAGAGCGCTGTGATGATTACACGAAAACGAAATGAAAGACGTAAAAACGGAATGAAAGACTGAGTTCATATTACTTCGTAAAATGGTGTTTCGAAAGACGAAACACATTTTAGAAAGTATTTTGTATTGGTTTTATTAGTTTATTCGTTGTTATTTCACTTGATACACGTTGTTTGACGGCCATTTTTAAACGTTGTTTGACGGCCATTTTTGCTCGCTGTTTAACTGATCCATCTGTCAAAAAACAAACCACTGAAAAACACTGAAAAAAATGACTGAAGAATGAGTGGAAAATGTCACTGAATCAATAAGTGAAGGAAATCTGGCATTTTTACACTGATTCACCAGTTAAATTCACTGAATTGACTGTTGAATCAGTCAGGTATTGTTAACTAATTGAAACAGTGAAATTCTCACTGATTCAGATTTAGAGTGTGTGACTTCAGATTTTAACTGTAAAGTTAAAATTGAAATACTGGTCAACCACGTAGCTAATTTTGAAGAAGTATATTTCATGGCATTCTAATAACAAGAAAAATTGTCTCCAACGGCACCCTTCCGTATTAAATTTTTTCAGTTTTGAGATTAATAAGAAAAAAATTATGCGTATTTAAAATTAATGTAGCTCATTAAATTTATTACTAGAAAGTAAGTTTCTTTCATTGTAGTATTTTCTCCAGGCTGTTATTTCATTGCACAACGAAGAAGGATGTAGTATGCTCAAAAAGGTAGAAAACAATTTTAGCATCTTGAACGCTCTTATCATAATGCCAATGGATGGACTGAGGAGAGACAAACCGGTGTAGCTTAGCCTAACATATCCCAAACAAAAAATATAGCTAATCTAATTAAGAAAACCTCTCCTAATGATACTTTTCCTAACATTTAATTAAACATCTTAACCCAAATTTCTTATGCTCACAAACGCATCACGCAAAATGACTTTCAGGCTGAACGCCTTTAGCCTTTTAGGTTGAATACCTAGTAGGCAAAAGGGCTGTCAGATAGTGAAACCTCAGGCTGACGGTAGCTCCATACAAACACTAATTACACTGCACACAGCTCCGAGCAACGGACGTTTACGTCGCCAGAGTTGTAGCAGTTCAGCGCTCTCTGGTTTCAGTTCTGCGTGGCCAGTCGCAGTCAAACTTTAGTCATCTTCAGTATTACCCGTCATGGCGCTGCAACGTTCGTCTGTTGTTGATAACTCGGTCTTGGTGCCAATATTTTTTTGTCAGCGAGTGTATCTTTTTTTGCATATGAATAATTTTCATAAAAGCTGCGGTTGAGGTGTGCTTGAGCCGAAAACATAAACCATGCAGCCGAGTAATAAACACTCTACTTCGTTAGTTTGTTTGCTATGGACTGTATACTATTATGAATTATGTAATTCTAGAGATCACGTAATGCGCCAAGTATACCTACCCAACTTTGGCAAAATATTTTACTACAGCATTAAAACATTGTTTTTCTCTTAAATTAGAAATATATTTTTTAATCAGTTTTTGGAAAGTAGTAAAATATCACATAAAAACAAACTGTTAACGTGATCAAACACATTAAAAAATACGCTGTAAAATAACAAAAAAAAAGTATCTGTTGAAATTGTATTTTATTACAAACTATATATATATATATATATATATATATATATATATATATATATATATATCGTAAACAAATTTTTGTGTAACGGGTGTTATGCTTACATGGATAAATTAATTAAGTTGCTAGTATTGCTGAACATTTTAGAAAAATTTCAAGTATTTTGACAAAATTTCAACTGAGGATAAATACGTATTTTAAAAATACTCCCAGAGTGAGCAATAAAAGTGTGAAAATAGATAGGCCTAAGGGAAGGAAGGAAGGTATCTTTGTAATGTAACAAGCTTAATTTCGACGTATGTGTACTTTTCGACAGTAAATTAAACAGACCTCCTGCTAAAACAGATTAACTTACGAGGTAAATTAACAATACATTTTTGCTTGCTGCGCTGCATAAACACAATCATCGGGATAGAACGCCATCTGAGTTCGTTGGCCTCACCCAGTACTGCAACCTGTGCTAATGTGGGTGAGGTGAAGTGTTTTTATGTGTCTCCTCGGCGAGAGCTGAGCAGGAGATATGTAGTGAACATCGTGGGAAGTTCGAGAAGGGAAGTTGTTAACGGCGGAAGACGACTGCCTCTGAGCAGGCGGGTTTGTTCACAGCTGTGCTCTCACGCCGGACATTGCTACCAACCTCGTGCACCTTCAACTCACTATAGCCTATTGGCGGTTTATTCACACATTTTGAATCTAACCTTCGAAAAACGACCCCATGTATGATGTGTTTTGTTATTTCTTTATGCCATTATCACTAACGTTTTATAATTCTGTTAACATAAAAGTACCTTGTTTTTGGTTAAATTGAACTTTAACTTACATTTTATCTATAAATTATAATATTTAATTTATAATCAATACTAATAAAAATTGTGAGAAAACAAGTGTGTTGGTAATGATCGGTAAGAAATATTTCTTATGCGAAATATTATTACACTGAGTGCGCACGAATGTGGTGCACTCTCTATTTGGTGTAATTCTCTGGACTTGGTTAAACTTTGTTTGCACGAGGCGGAGGAATATTCTGGAAGTATAACTTTAGCAGGGCTTCAGAAAAGTTGGAAATAACCGTGAATGGATAATTTTCCCTCACACTTTATATATATATATACACACACACACACAAACACACGCACAGAGTATGTTGCATATTTCTGTGCTGTCTTATCTCCAACTAATCAGAAGAAAGTGAACAAATAAGTGGCGAAGTAATTTACGAAAACTAATAAGACAACGACAAACAGCTAGCTATAAGCTGTTCACGGTAAAATGAGCCCTTTTGAAATACCTGCTTACGGTATACTTCTCGGATTGCATTGTATCATATCACGATACGTAAACTTAACATTGCCATGAGCCTTATCACTATTCCTGCACCGGTCATGTGAAATTCTCAAAGTATTTTACATATAAATGTTTTACCAATTCGCTAATTCTTACACTTAAAAATATTTTAAAAAAGAAACAAAATAAAATTATTTTATTATCAACAAATGTTTACAAAACACTGTTTATTAAACGTAAAGACGTGCATCTACTTTATCTTCGTCGTTACCAACTTAACTGGGCGCGTGCCGGATATTGTCATATGCAGGTATGGGCAGTGACATTTTCAAAGGTTGATTTCAAAAGTGCTCACTTTACCGTGAACAGCCTTTACAAAACTATATATCCTGTGGTGCAGTCGGTTGGTGCACCAACGGGAGGTTCTGGGTTCGAATCCTAGGTAATGCCTGAGTGTTAGTTTAAGTTAAGTTATAAGTTAGTTTCTAAGCCGTCGCCTGATAAGCCTTCAGGCACAACACCGGGGGACAATTACAAGCTCTTTACAAGATAACTACGTGTCGCAAATGTTAGTCTCCTGAGTTAGTGTGTTAAGAAACTACAATAATGCAACACAGAGTAGATAAGTACGCAGAGACTCAGTAACATTTCATACAGTTACCGTGACACTGCCGAGCGTAAGTCGGAACGAGGTTGCCTTGTTCCCAGTCTTCCTTATACCTCAATAATCTGCTATTGGCTGTGTAACACTACAAGTATTATTCAATACCGGTTCACGGCTATTTCCATTTCAATATCAATGAATATTTTTTGTCTCTTATCGAAGTAATTTATGAGACAAAATTACCTTAAGTGCCATGCGAAGTTCACAAGGGATTTTAATTACTACAGATGATTTTTATAACCATATATCTACGAAAAAATAAATCCGTTACTTCACTTTGTCCTTCTCCGCAACTGGCCTAGCTCTTTATTTCTGCAGTGAGGTTAATTTTCCCAGTTAAGTCGCTACGTGTTTGCGCACGTGAACTTCTCTTCAGAACTGCTAAAAAAACGCGTAAATATCCCGAAGTACTGTATTTCAAAAGGTTTGCTGGCCTTAACGTCTGCTACAAGGTGGCTTGAAACCAATAAAAATAGAATTTGTTGAATATAATAGAAGGCATTCCCTAACTTATAAGTACAACGTATGACTTTTATATAATCTTTTGAAGTATTGCTGTTTGCATCCATACGAGGGATTTCACTAACTTAATCGTTATAATATGTATTTTGACAGTAACAATGTAAGAAATTTGTATAACATAGATTGTACTCAAAGTTTTAAGCAGGACAATATTTTAACAAATTGACTAATGGTCTTGAACTTTTGACGGGCACTGCAGGCTCGTGAGTTATATCAGTAAGTTCTTGTTTATTATGTGAACTTCTTTATTATATAAATGCTAGAGTGGTGCATCTCGCCAGTGTGTTCCATAGTCAAATCCTCTACACAAACTGGAACTCCCACAGTTTCGAAGTCAAACTGCAGCCGCGAACGCCACTGACGCCAGTTCCACCCCCTGTGTGTCTCGCGACGCAGGATAACGCGGGTGAGCCACTCTGGGCTGCAGCCGCGAACGCCACTGACGCCAGTTCCACCCCCTGTGTGTCTCGCGACGCAGGATAACGCGGGTGAGCCACTCTGGGCTGCAGCCGCGAACGCCACTGACGCCAGTTCCACCCCCTGTGTGTCTCGTGACGCAGGATAACGCGGGTGAGCCACTCTGGGCTGCAGCCGCGAACGCCACTGACGCCAGTTCCACCCCCCGTGTGTCTCGCGACGCAGGATAACGCGGGACGTCTACCCTGCGGTACAGCCGCCGGGACACCCAACACTTCGCTTCTCACTTTCAAGGGAATGCCAATGGAATGATCACGTAGGTCACGTCTTGCAGATAATGTTTCGGCGCCATTGTAATGTGCGAGTGAAGAAGTCGCCGGTAACCACGGTCACTTTCTCACTATACGTGGGGCAGCGGTGGCGTAGTGGCCAGGGCGCTCGCCTCCCACCACGGCGATCCGGGTTCGATCTCCGGCGGGTTCACTCCCGGATCCTCGCATGCGGGAATCGTGCTGGACGATACCGCTTGCCAGCGGGCTCTCTCGGGGTACTCCCGTTTCCCCCGCCCATGCATTCCAGCGCCGCTCCATTCTAGGGTCTCACTTCATGTCATGCCCGGGAATGACGGTCACCTACGGGTCCCAGCTGAAAAGACCGTCACTCGGAGGGTGTCGCCTTGCCCTGGGTGCACACGCCATTATTATTATTATTATTATTATTATCTTATTTAGGTGGAGATGTCGATAGAACTAGTCATCACAACTTTCCGTCTTCCATACGCGCTGCTGTATGTTAACAATATAGAACACCTACTGCCATAATGTAGTGTTTGAAATTTTGTTCTCTCTGTGAGTTTTACATTTCAATGTCATTTATAAAAATCCAACTTCTCCTGCTTAAAACACCTCTACGGGAAGATTTATTTTTGCCTAAATTATTGTTACCGGTTTTTTTTGTTGACGCAGGAAACCATTAACTGTTGATACCCTTAAGAACACGTGATAGCAAATTTTAATTTTTATAAATTTGTACAAAATTTTGTTCGAATTGTAGACCATAGTTTCCTCATCATCACGTTTACAAATGTAAAATGTACAGGTTCTGGAAATCATTAAAATAAATTAACCAAATTATTTATTAAAATATTATTAATTCAACCAGTGAAGCTGGAANTGGGTGCACACGCCATTATTATTATTATTATTATTATTATTATCTTATTTAGGTGGAGATGTCGATAGAACTAGTGATCACAACTTTCCGTCTTCCATACGCGCTGCTGTATGTTAACAATATAGAACACCTACTGCCATAATGTAGTGTTTGAAATTTTGTTCTCTCTGTGAGTTTTACATTTCAATGTCATTTATAAAAATCCAACTTCTCCTGCTTAAAACACCTCTACGGGAAGATTTATTTTTGCCTAAATTATCGTTACCGGTTTTTTTTGTTGACGCAGGAAACCATTAACTGTTGAGACCCTTAAGAACACGTGATAGCAAATTTTAATTTTTATAAATTTGTACAAAATTCTGTTCGAATTGTAGACCATAGTTTCCTCATCATCACGTTTACAAATGTAAAATGTATAGGTTCTGGAAATCATTAAAATAAATTAACCAAATTATTTATTAAAATATTATTAATTCAACCAGTGAAGCTGGAANAGGTTCTGGAAATCATTAAAATAAATTAACCAAATTATTTATTAAAATATTATTAATTCAACCAGTGAAGCTGGAAGGTATTGTTTTAATAACTTTTAGTATGCATTTAACAATTTATTTTACAATATTCAAAAACAAGTCTCTGCATGATTACATATATTAATTTATTCAAGTATTTAATAACATTTTTCAAAGAATCTGATCTGATTTCTACAAATTAGTTAATTTCATTACATTCGTGTTCCGAATACAGCATCACTTTTATTCTGACACGTGATCATGAAAAAACAGAGGAATAGATTTTAAAATTTAAATGTCGTGGCATTATATCTAAAAGCTGAACCGTGTTTGGTATAAATATCAAACTTTTTTTGTTTCTGTATTACTCGACACCTTTAACTATCATTAGCGGCGCTTATATTCTTGAACGACACACCTAATCATCAGGCGCCATGTCTCTTAGTAACTTCGTTCGATGAAATCGAATGTCCGCTGCCCAATTGAAACGTTATAACCAAACGGCACGGCACACTGCAAAAATGTATGCACATTTTTTGTTGACTTGTGTAAGAGGTTGTCGGCAACCGCAAATATTTCTTCGACACACTTCCACTTGACAGAAAAACTGCGCATGAGCCACATAATGCTCGACGGTTGTTCGTAGTTCGTATAAAAAGCAATAATAATGGCGGTGCACCTGCAAGACACGACACAACACAACGCCTCGACGTAGTAGTTTGCGACGGCGTGTGGAAACAAATGCCTATCACTTCTCCCCGCTGCCTCGTGTCTTGACCCAGTTTCGCCAGCGGCGTTGTCCGGTATACAGTTGGACTGAAACATGCGCGNTCGACGTAGTAGTTTGCGACGGCGTGTGGAAACAAATGCCTATCACTTCTCCCAGCTGCCTCGTGTCTTGACCCAGTTTCGCCAGCGGCGTTGTCCGGTATACAGTTGGACTGAAACATGCGCGCACAGTACTGCGCATGTCCCATTCCCCTCCCTGCCCCACGCCCACCCGCTCCACATGTTCAAGAGATAAACAACAAGTTACTTACATATCTACTGCGCTTACAATACCCGTCAACAGTTTTAAGACCACTAGTAAATTGTTGAAATGTTTTCCGGCTTTGGGTGCAATCCATGTTATATAGTATATTAGCGGTTTCTTCACACTTTTTGTATCAAACGTTTGAAAAATCACGCTATATGCGACGTGTATCGTGGTGTCCTGAGTGCGTCACGTATTACAAGCGTCTCACACACGAGTTAACATTAAATTACCTTATTTTTAGTTAAATTAAAATTTTTCTTATATTCTAAATACAAGTTTTAATATTTCATTTATAAAGAATATTAATAAAAACAGGGGGAAAATAGGTGTGTTAGTAATACCTAGTAAACAATAGTTGTTATGCAAAATAATATTACATTGAGTGCGCACGAATGCGGTACGTTTTCCCTTTGGTGTAATTTTCTAGACTTGGTTAAACTTTGATTGCAGAAGGCGGAGGAATATCCTGAAAGTAGAACTTTAGAAAGGCTTCAGAAAAGTTGGAAGTAACGATGAACAACCTATACAATTTTCTAACGTTGTTAATGTCAAAACACATATTAGCATGATTCAATTATTGAAATCGGTCAAATAATTTGCAAGTTATTATTTTTGAAACGATTACATAGATCTGGAATTATCATACGCATTTTTGAGCAAAACTTTATGCTGATACAATTTTTTTACAGCTATTTTAGTGTAAAATATTTTTAGTTGTTTTTATAAATACACTTGAAAGAGAAAAACTAACTAGGACCATAATAAATTTGTAAAATAAGTATTTTTTTTTTAAATTGAATTGACACTGTAAGGAAAATTATCTATAAATTCGCTAAAATTGAAAACTCTATATGTTTCTTACCAGTTAAGCTAGCAAGATGGGGTTTCCAGCGTTGGTTAAGTTCTCTTTCCACTCAAAAGATAACATTACAGGCTTGTTATCGGGAAACCATAAATTCGCAGACTATTGTCATCCTTGTTGAGACACGCATCTGCAGTGGGAGCTTCTACCATTGTATATCAAGTGTATTACCGAACATAAAGTGGCAAATTGTTGGAACACGTGAGTGCAACAGAACACAACGAGAAATTGCAGCCCAGTTGGGCATTTATTATGCATGTGCACCGTAAGTAAGGTGCTTAATGCACATGTGAAAACAATATATTAAAAACGCCAACAAATGTTAATATGCTACCTAATTTTCACTAAGGGTTTTTTTAAAAGAAGTATTAGATGTTTCCACAGTGTTTTATTATTTCTGTAATTGATTTATGCCTTATATCATGCAAAATTTAAGTTTCCATTCGCATCTTGCGTGGCCCTTAACTTTGTATGTGTACCGTAATTTCCTCTGCGTGGGTGAAGATAATTTTTAATGAAGGTCTTAACAGCTTGGATGTCTGGTAGGCCTTGACGTCTCGCTGACAGCAATCATTAGGTAGGAAGGTAGGGCGAGCTAAACGTCGTGTGAACTGGGAGGTCATTAGAGACGGAGAAAGTTGCTCAAAGAAGAAGGAACGTTGAAGGAATCAGCCATGGTTCGTATAGGCCATTCACGGTAAAGTGAGCACTTTTTGAAGCCCTCTCATTTGGAATAATACTCAATAAATATAGTTTATTTTGGCCTTAGACGTTCACTTTCGAGTCCGGTGAAATGCATTTATATATGTGTGTGTGTATATATAGTGTTTATTACTTACATGTCAAAATTTATTTTAAAAAGCTGCGGAAGGATAAAAAATGGCTAATAGGAAAAACGTAACCAGGGCCTCAAAAGAGTTCACTTTACCGTGAAAAGCCTATAGTAAGGAACCATCCCAGCACTCTCCTGGAGAATCTCGGGAAACCATGGAAAACCAACATCAGGATGGCCGGACAGGGATTTGAAACCAGGCCCTCCCGCATTCGGGTCCAAAGTTTAGCCACTGCACCGCCTCGTTCCGTTATGTCATTAGAGATGAAATCATAAACATATGCGGCAAAGCAAAAGTAGTGAGACAATTACAAATACACATGTGCCTTACCCGGGACTCGAACCCAGTAAATCCCGTGCCATAATCTAGCCTGCAACCAACTGCATTACGGAGCTAACATTCGGAGTACCAACTTCGGACGTAAGCAGTGTAATGTTTTGAATAATAGGGTTTACTAACGTGAAACACTTACGCGGCCGTCATCTTGAAAACAACTTCCTGAGACACTAAAACACGTAAGTTTGTATGACGTAGCATAGTTCTACTTGTGTGAAGGATTTGGCGNCTAACGTGAAACACTTACGCGGCCGTCATCTTGAAAACAACTTCCTGAGACACTAAAACACGTAAGTTTGTATGACCTAGCATAGTTCTACTTGTGTGAAGGATTTGGTGGAAAACAGTTGATTGGTCCCCGAGATATGGCATGAAAGTTTTATTTGGTTCTATCTTACAAAATTGCCCAAGAAAGGCGTTTATGATACGATGCTTCTAATAGATGTCAGCATACAAAGTTTGGTTGAATTATTTAATAATAGGCCTACGTAAATTATTTGCATGGCCGTTATTTTGAGAATCAATGTCTATCCCCACTTCAAATACGCAAGTTCTCACGACCTTCCGTAGCACTACCGGTGAGCGACATTCGGAGGGAATGGTTCAGGGAAAATGGCGAAATGTTACTTTACCTTAGCTGGCGTCATTTTACGTAAAGACTGGCAAAAAACAATCTCTGAACGCGTAATTGAAGTTTCTAACAAATACTGCCAGTGCACACAATTGTAATGAATTTGGTTTAATTATTGATATATTTGATATATTAATATTATTTGATAATTGATTGATAATTGATGTTTCTAGTGAATATTGTTTATGTACAAAGGTTTAATTAATTGTATTTAATAATTTATATCATATTAATCTAAATAATTTATATGAACGTTGGTAACAAAAGGCCTACTGCACCTAAGACATGTTAGTTTATATAACCTACTGCAGCACTATTTGCGTGCAATTGGCGGGAATCGGTTGACTGGTCCTCGAGATATGGCATAAAACCTTTATTTTCGATGTGACAATTTTCTTGAATGGAGGTCAAAAAGGTTATATAGTGTAATATTCGATGATTGTCAAATATACTGCCAGTATACAAAGTTAAGTTATAATCGGTTAGTTCCGAAGATATAGAATAATAAGCTACAAAAATCACGTAACTGCCATCCTGAAAATAAGGGTTTTGGCTGTTTTACAAAATGGCGGAGAAATGAGGCTCTGTACATACACATTTCATAGTTGTAATATATACTGCCAGCAAACAAAGTTCAGTTAAAGTTTGTTTCGTAGTTTCGTAGACAAAGCATAAAAAGCTAAAATGTTTATATGGCCGCCATTTTGAAAATATATGCCTGACCTACTCAAACCATATCAGTTTACGTGACATGCTGTAGTGATACTTGTTTGCGAAATTTGGTAGAAATTTGTTGTTTTTCCAGAGATATTACATAAATTTGTATTTTTTACATTATGCTATTTTAAAAAATGGCGGAGAAGTGGTTTGGTGTAGACACATGTGATGGTTATAATATAAAATGCCAGCATACAAAGTTAAGTTGGAAATGATCCCATGGTTTCAGCGATAGAGCATACTAAGCTAAAATACCTATATAGCCATCATTTTGAAAATAAGGGGCTGACCCACATAAAAATTACCAGTTTCCATCACCTGCTGGAGCACTACTCGTTTGTCAAATTTGGAAATAATCGGTCGATCCTTTCCCGACTTATGATATAAACACTTGCATCTAACAAAATGGAGGAAAAAAGTGGCTATTTGCTAGAATATATGTTGCTTGTAATATATACTTTTAGCATACAACTTTTGATCGAAATTGGCCACATAGTGAGGAAGATATATAAAATATTAGTGTGATCGCTTTTTGAAAATAGCTGCCTAATAAATTTTAATCGTGTAAGTTTACATGGCCTACCATAGTATTACTTTCTTGCCTAATTTAACGACAATTGAAAATGTAGTTTTCGAGATATCACATAGTCATTATTTTCATGTAGTGCTATCGTCCAAATTGGCTGGCCAACAACAATACACATCTCTAAATACAATTCTTACATAATGCACTGCCAGCTTACACAATTTGGTTAAAATCGGTTACACGGTTCCTGAGATATGACAAAGCACAATAAATATTAAAATTGCCGCCATTTTGAAAGTAAATATCCAGGATGGTCGAAGACTACAAAAGTCAGATGTCCTTACTTAGCACTATATGTTCACCTAGTTTGGTGAAATTCGGTTGACGCGTTCAAAAGTTGTTAGGGGACAGACACACACACACACACCTTCACACAAACATACACACGCAGACAGGAAAGGGATATCATAAGTATTTCTTCCCTTCGAGTTGGCTAAAAACTTAGAGAGAAAGTAGTAAAACTAAGCACGATGGAGAGTTGCTTCTTCTTACTGCAGTGGAAATAGTTTGTAAGTCTTAAGTCTAGCCAATCACCGACAATCATACATTTAAATTAACGCATTTTAAAATTTTTATTTCAAGTTATGCTCCAACAAAAATTTAATTTATACTGATCTGTTTAGAAAGAAAAAAAACGCTCACCGAAAACAAAAATATGAATAAATAAACACTCCTTCCATTTTTGTAGAATATAGCACACACTAACATGTGTTTCTATATGTCGAACTCGAGCAGTAACGTCATATTGTGTTAGTTAAACTTTGGCAGCCTACTGTTTACTTACTACTTAATCCTTACTGTCTATTTTTTAATTGAGTAAAACCCTTTATTCTACTCAGTGTGATAACTTCAGTGCCAGGGAGAATTGACGTCGCACGCATACATGATTTTCTTCGTTTTGTATGAAAACAAATAGGATCATTTCAAATTCCATTAAATAAATATAATATTTTCAAAATCTTCCGATTTGTATTGTTAGAACCTGTGCAAATAAGAGACTTTTTTTGTTGAGGATATTAACGAAATATATCCACATGTTTAGTTTTTGGTTGTACAACTGCACGCCAGAAGTACAATTTAGCATGGCCACTTTCTACACTTATTCTATCAGATAAATTAAAAAATAAATTATGAAAATTGATAAAAATCTGCGTTTGATAGTTGGCCTACGCAGTTCCTTTGTATGAATATACATAATACATATATATATATATATATATATATATATATATA
>NQII01000667.1:116015-145554 GCA_002778355.1 Clitarchus hookeri
ATATATATATATATATATATATATATATAAAGCGGCACTTTGAGTACAATCGTCTGTGATCCACTCATGTTAACTTGCAAGCGATTCAGCTACAGCAAGTGCTTGGGTCGTCGCTTAATGCCTTCTAACAACTTGCCGTGACCTTGTGGGATTCGCAATATTGTATTAGGAAGTCGGGACAAAATGTTTTTATATATGGACGAAAAAAAAAAATCACATTGCAATAAGGTTGCTTTAGGAGTGGGAACTCACAAAGAACAGCGAGGAAGAAAAGACACGGCTGCAAAACTTTGCTGCCACTGGGTAAGAGAGAACAGTGCTCTCTGCTCTGGACTTCTTCACCCTCCGACTTACTGGATTTGCGTATACTTCTCCACAACCGCACAGCAAACATCTTAACAGTTGTTTCCAAATACAACTCCCTTTTTTTCTCGTTACTCGTTTCGCNTTTGCGTATACTTCTCCACAACCGCACAGCAAACATCTTAACAGTTGTTTCCAAATACAACTCCCTTTTTTTTCTCGTTACTCGTTTCACATTTGTAACAGTAATAAAACGTTCCCTCCTTATTTAATAATTTCAATTGCACATGGGAAAATACGGACATAACTGAAACCATACAAACTTCAAGTATTTCTGATTAAGTATTCCTTTATACCATGTCAAGCTTTCATTTTTCAGTGTCGTGTCATTAAGTTTGATTATAAAGATTTGTAAAAAAAATCCAATATGAATGAGATTTCTCCACCTCAATTGTACTGCATAAGTGAAACTTTGCTTGGGGAGGAGAGGAAGGAGGGAGGAACTTATCGCGCAAGCAGAAAAGAAAAGGATTCCCTTCAAATAATCTTGTGTTTATTTCCACATTACTGAGACCGGGAAAGGCAATACAAATTTTCATATATTTGTAGAAAACTAAGTTATGTTTGGAAATGATCATAAACAGACTGTCAAAACACATCTCTTAGCTGAGGTGCTCACCTTTAAAACTAATTCATGTGGTGTTAGTAGTTTTTGTAAGAATAGCAACAGTGATGATTCATTTGAACTGTTATCATTACGAATTACTAACGCTAACTCACTTGTTCAGCGTGATTAAGAGTTTGAGTTAGGCCTTATAGTAGAACAATATTATAAAAAGTAATATTTAGTTAGCTTATTGATACAGAATATAGTAAATGGTGGATATATACATAAGCTACCTGTCACTAGGTTAATAAATGAATATGAAATATCTTAAAATAGATTATAGATTTATAGGTAGAATATTTTTCGTTCTATCTTGCTGCGCTGCTTATGAAAATCCTTAGTTTTATGTTTATACTTTTATTGTTTTTAGTTTGTGAACAGCTAATGCAATACATATTATCGGACACACACGCGATGTCGAAAGAGAATCGATCTTCATGTTAACGTTTTGGAAAATCCAGAAATGTTTCATGGCGTCAGATTTGAAAAGCTTGTTCAAGAGACTCTTATCCAAATCTAGCACGAGGTGATGTGTCCTCGGCATTTCAACCAACTTTCACGTCACTTACTGCAAAAACATTTTCCAATATGAGTAACTCCAAATAACGAAAATAAGTTATCCGTTTTTGAATAAACAGTAAAGTGACCAAGTTGGAAAAAGTGGTAATATGTGTCTGACAGAGAAGAACATGTAAGTTGTATATATTTTACTAACAGATTCAGTGAATGTTTACCGCTTAAACTAATCTCAGCGTTTGCAAGGTTATTTGTNAGTGGTAATATGTGTCTGACAGAGAAGAACATGTAAGTTGTATATATTTTACTAACAGATTCAGTGAATGTTTACCACTTAAGTACTAATCTCAGCGTTTACAAGGTTATTTTTTCGGTATCAGTGTGCCCGTTCTTATGAAAATGTGTTCAATAGACTACAAAACTTCGTTAATTAAAACTCTGCAAGACAAAGAAACCATAGGCGAAAATCTTTCTTTCTTACTTGCAAAATTTCTAACAAAATGATTTTATGGTAAATATAAAATATGACACACGGCGTATTTAACATCTAAAGTGTTTTAATTTTAGCAAATATGGGGATATCCAACTACACGGCACAATTATCTTTCTAATTAGTGAAACTTAAAGGTAAATAAGTCCATTATCTGTACAGAAAACAACAGAACGTTAGTTCACCTACAAATATATTGCATGCAAATATTTAAAAATTCGATAATATTACAGCCGTGAAAAAGAACCACATATATGATTAACTGAGGAAATTGGTAAAATGTAAATATGTTCATTTTAGTAGTGAATTTTTGTCGAACTGTAATAAAATTTATTTGTTTTTGTGTGAAATATTTATTTCTAGAAAATCTGTATATTCAAGTTTAATTTGATTTCTGAAACTATCTGATGAATGTATGTATTGCTTTTATCTGAAGGAAACTAACTAAGATTGCCAGGACTCATCAGACAGTCTATGACGTAGGGAAGTAAGCATTCTCAATGCCATTCAGCCAGCGCATATTCCGCGCGTTCTGGCTTCAAGGCAGACGTCCTTGTATCCCGCCCTCGCTCACCACTTAATTAATGCAATTTTATTATTATTTTCAAAACAGGCGACGGCCGTCTCAAATCCTCAGTAAGACGCGCAAAGGCTTGGAACGCTGAACAAATCTCTGCAATATTTCTAAGTCCTGTGATAAACGTTCCACACTCGTCCTTCAAGTCCTGGCGACCATTCCCAGCTGATCCGCGCTTCACTGGCCACATGTGCTGTTAACCGTAATAAAACCTAGACAAGCAAACAAGTGCTCTCTACGATCTCAAGTTATTCGCGAATAAAGATAAATACTACGGTAATTATTCTTGATTTAATTTCAAATTACAAATACATGAAACATTAAAATTCTAAATACAAAATCAAAAACTCGTTTGAGACCTCGTCATATGTCAGGAACATTTGCGAACATTTTTTTATGACTTCGTTGGAATCGCAGCAAACTACTACAGTATAACGCCGTCACGGTAGAAGTAGGTATACAGGTGATCATATATTACTGCAATATCGGTTTGGTAATTGCAGAACTTTCTAAAAATTACTACACACAATTTGTGTAGTTTCTAGAGTAGATTATAATAATGTGTTCATTTACTGTTCTGGTATAGTGTTCTTGGTTACACTGGGGTTAGGAAACAGGCCTGCGCTGTGTGGCGAAGACGGAAACAATTGGGGATGTACATACAGAGGAGAATATCTTGTAGAGGTCACCCTGTTAATTATTTTGTAGCTACTACAATATTATGTTGTACTGACCACAAAAGTTTAGTGGTGAAAAATTAATAATTTAGTGGTTACCACAACATTTATTTGGCAAAGTGAATACTAACAAAACATTTTATGGTTGCCACAAAATATTTTTTCCAGTACAGATTACTAAACGATATTTTTCATTTCATACATAGCTAGGTGTATATATCACCTGAAGTTAATGGAAAATCACTGCTTTAGTTATCGTTCCAAGTCGAACAAGCTCGATCAAGGAATTAATTATATATTCAAGATATTATCGTAAGTGCAATATTAGTACCGGCAGGCTATCAATAAAATTGCTAGAGAACTGTACTGAACTGTTCCCTATCAGTCACATTTTGAGAACAATTCTGAAACCAAATTTATGACCAAATTTGTACGTTTCCAAAACTACTAAATTATATTCCTCGCCTGTGGAAGGGGAAACAAGAAACTGTAGGCCCAGTCACTATACTATATTTTTTAAACGAAGATCTCGCCAAATGTTTGTAGAGAATATTTTATACAGATCACTAAACTGTTAGTGATAATAAAACGAGTGCACATGTTTTAATAGTTACCAGTTTTGTTAATAGCAAGAAGTCAAATATTACTAACAACTTAAAACGCTAGACTTTTTTTTTTAAATCTTGCAGTGGAAAACTTGTTATTTATTGCTGTCAATGTACGACGTCCTTCTGACTAGAGATGTTTTGTTTTTTTAAGCAAAGGTATAAGACAGACATTAGGGCTGACTTTAGTACGTACATAAAATGTCCCATAGCCTTTATCTACACATAGCACACTGAATTGGCATCCCCGCGTTGAACTTTAAGATCGTACAAGAGAGAATAATTTTTTTATAGACTTTGATGATATTTTATGGCTTCGTGACATATCAATGATAACGTAATAAAAATACCACATCATTCGAAAAATTACATTACTTTTTGAAAGCGTAAATGTAAGACTTTTAACTACAAAATATTTATTTGTATTAGTTAAGCTTTAAAAAGTTAATTTGACGCAAATGTTGGTTTCAACTAGAGTGTTTCTTGGAGCGGCAGGAGTGGCAAGTTCAAACTTTGAAATACCACATTTGGCTTACTCATGATCATGGTGTAATTGTTGGCTTTTTGACTTTAAATTTTATCTTAAAGTTGAAATACGGGCGAACAACATACAGTATTACCAAGAAAACATGCTCATGGCATACCGATGACATTGACTAATGTATCACTTTAGTTCGAGTTTGACAGGAGGTGCACATTTAGCGCCCGAGTTGCAGAAGTGTGCAGCGACTCACCTCAGTACAGCACCTCCAGTGACCACTCTCTCGTGTTACTGAGTAATAATAAAGAAGGAAGGCGAGGTGCTAGCTTTTACAGCAACTTTCACACCCAAGAGTTGTTTTGAAACGCACGCATTAGCCATTCTTCATTGCAAAAAAGCTCATTAGAAACATAAATAGAAAAGTAAAACTAATATTCGGACTTGCAAAATGTCTTAAACGGTATTCGTACGCAGACGTCGCTCAACAATATTGCAGTGACGACTGCCAACTGCGAAGCTGTGTTCAGCACGAGGGCGGAAGCCGGACCTACACGAGAACTGCATTCTTGTCAGCTGGCTGGAAGTATTTCATGGATGTCATTGGTGGGCAATACCCGCAGTGGCGTGATAGTATCATGCAGGCCCAACTATCAACGCGTTTCTGCTTCTCTTGGATATATAATTTTGGTGCAATCAAACGCCACGTTGCATTTTACATAAAATATATAGAGCCGTGTATATGTAACCCAGAAGCGAAGCTTGATATAAGTATCAGGGATGATATACAATATATGAAGGAACGCGCCTCGATGACAAGACAAGTTTGGGCGCCTGGTTACTCTCGTTATGACGTCCTTCACGAAATGTAGGCCTAGTTGTATCCCTGCTGCCACGTAGTCGTGCAACAAGGTAGGTAGAGTGCGCAAGGTCACGCACGCCTTAGAGACGCAGGCTGTCTGAAGACGGAGACGACTTACACCGGCGTTACGCGAGTGTCACATCCGACACACAGCTCGCCCCAGATGTGGACAAGCCCTGACTGCGCTATTTTTACTTAGAGCGGCAATACTAAGCAGGAGAGAGATAAGTAATTGTGGTGTATCCAGTTTGTCAGCCAGACAATGTATTCAGCATTCATTATTACAATTCCTTCTTTGACAAGGCATACTATACCACTCATAATATTGAATAGGCCTACCTGCAATATCAGTTGGGATTGTTTCCTAAATATATAATGTATCGCAAGCATTGTATACTTATATTAACATTAAAGTACCTTATGTTTGGTTAAACTAATCTATTTATCTATAAATTATGGTATTATCTCATTATTAACATGAATAACAACAGAGAGAAAATATGTGTGTCGGTAATGTCTATAATAAATAGTTATTATGCAGAATATTATGAAAGTGAGTGTGCACGAATGCAGTGCGTTGTCCCTTTAGTGTAATTTTCTAAACCCGGCAAAATTTAGTTTGAATGAGGCGGAGGGATATTCTGGAAATAGAACTGCGGCAGTGCTTCAGAAAAGAGGGAATGAATGGACTATAATTAATAACTGACTACCTTTTGAGAAATATTACAGAATTGATAGCCGCACAAGATGTCAGAAGATACTTGTATTTCTATATAATTAAATTATATTCTACACTGATTTGTTTTCTGGCGGCCAAAGAGTGTTTTGTTGGTATTCACTCTGACAAATTGTGTGTGGTGAACACAACATTTTTTAGTTGTCACCACTTAACATATGTGGCCACTATAGCTACAGGAATTTTGGGTTCACCACATCAAGTCTAGCAGTGTCAATACCTACAACACACTTTGTGGCAGCCACAATATACATTTTTTTTCTGTGTATGCTCTCACAAAATCACGTTTTCAAACATTAATCTCGAACATAATAAACTCAAAAGTATTTAAATCCAAGATGCCGTACAACTCTCTACCTGAAGCCGGCTGTACCTTGATGGTCATGTTTCAATAAGTCCTTTAACGATCGTTTCACGTCACGTAAAACGTACACTTAAGTAAAGAAAACCTTGTCAATATCAAACTTTTGCATATTACTTTATGCGATACGCTTCGCCGCGTGATCTTACTGGCCAATCACAATAAGGAAAGAGTTGTGTTATTTCAGCTTTTCATTGTTTTTATTTTACTGTGGCGTCTGCTCGCGTAGGCCTATTTAACCTAGCGCATATTTTTCCAGAAATGGAAGACAAATTGACCAGGTAAATTACGCTAAACCCCGAAACATATGATAAATGATATCTAAAATGTAATAATGCACCCTTTAAAGAAAGTGAAGAAAGGTGTTGAGGAAAAGTAGCTACACGGCACGTTCTGCACATATCGCAATGTTTGTACAGCGGAGAGAGAACACACATAGAGCACCCAGGTAACCAATAACACGCGGTACTCGTGTGAAATGACTAAAGATAATTATTTTATCTGCGAATTCGGTAGGTAATATATACGGAATTTATTACTACACATTTCAAATTATGTTTAAGATAAGTATCAAAATGCTTGTATGTTGTGCCTAATGAGTACCATCAGATGGCAAACTGAACTACTGTACAAATTATTTAAATCATTTAATTTACCCTATCCCTCACACGACTACTGCGCACATATACAAATAACATATCTGCATGTCCCAAGTGTACCTATGTCATTCTGGAGGTTATGGCCATATTGTTTTTTTTAAGAGTTATAATAGGCCTAATTCACGAGCGCCATACTTGCGCCGCATGAGTTATAGCAGAGATACGTGGAACTATTTTAATTTCAAGAGTAATTTCAAGAGGTTTCGATCTTAAACACCAACAAAATTACCCGTGACATTTTGATTATATACACGAAGTTAACGTGTTTACGTGAAGCAACATTACACTGCACGAAATATTACGTCCACGTAAAAGTGTAACGTGATGCGTGTTACGTGAAGTGCTCGCGATGGCAGCCTTATTGACACGGGCGAGCACTACAGAGTGGCTGCAGCGCTCGCACACACGTGCTCACGGAGAAGTGAAGTATTACAGACGAAACTGCAGCAATACAACGGCTGATGGCACTTCATGTTCGTCCTTGAAGATAGTTCACATTTCCTTTTGGTACTGATCGGATAACCGGCGGATTAATATACATTTTGGCACATTGCAAAGAAAACTTCCTGGACAGAAGTCCCGCCTGCAGCCGCTCGTCGAAACTGAACACGCGACCTTCATTGCAGCGAGCGCAAGATCATACTCGATAAGTTTACTAGTCACAAACAGTAACTTACCCAAGTACTGTGTGAGTAAAAATATCTACACACCGTAGCTCCCGTTATGAGACCGGCGTGGATAAGCCAGTGTTGCCTCCTGAATGCAAGACCACGGTGACTCACGCAGTCGAGTTTTGTGCCGGAAGTTGGACAATTCCCCATGGCGGTGGAATACTGTCGCAACATCCTGTATACGTTTACTGGACGTGTCGCATATATGGGTACTGCACTTTGAAAAATAAATTTAACAGATAAACTTCAACGTTTCTTATTTACACACACATACACGTGTGTTTTAAGGGTATTGCAAGAAGCACCGTTACATATTAACACAGTTTTGACACTTCGCATTTTCTTGCTGACATTGTACCTTGAATGCTTGTTAAAAAGGTACAGTTATTTTACTGTCGTTTACCGCTTACGTATAAGATAACTTGAGATAGTAGTCTAGCACTCAGCGTGCGATGTCACTCTCGTTTCACAGTTTAAGGATCCGCGGAACTCGCCATATAAGATTATTTCAATTACTATTGATTCAGGTTTTTGTGAAGTAAATTTTTTTAAATGTTGCTTTATGATTTTAGTTATTTCCCTTACTATGTAATGAAGACATGAAATTCGAAGCATCAACGTAAAATTTTTTACAAATAGCATCATATAAATTTTAAAATATCAATACATTCCTGCCTTTTCACGACTGCCAAATAATACATATTAAAGTACAAAAATACAAAACAACTCTTACAATGGTAACATTTCTATAGACACAAATGTACAGTATTTAAAGTGAAATAGTGACTGAAAAACTAAGAATTTGAGCATGAGAGATGGAGTGGAGTTGTAAAGTGGGGCGTGTTGCGTGTTTACTGAGGCACGGCAATGACACGACACCCTGAACTACCTACGACACACATCACGATCCGAGTGCCGAGTCGTGAACTGGTTCGTATCGCACCCTGATCAAGGACTGTCGCCCAGCGCGCGGCAGACACAAGGCGCCCTCTACCCGCGGCTATTCTTAGTTTCTGAGGCTTGCGTCATGTTGTTGAGGCGCCACCGCCAGCAAAATACTGTTTAAGGAGGAGACATAGCAACCAAGTGGCGTTACGTGTTTCTGAGTCATCAAAACGCATTCAGCATTCATCATTAAAGTTTATGTTGACATGGCATAGCATATTACTCAAATTATGAATAGCTATAAAATCAATGCCTTGCCTATATTTGCTTACCATGTTTATAAATGGGAATTAATTACTGAATGAGAATGGCTACAATAGCGGTAGCAGAAGTCAATTTTCTCTTTTGAACAAAATGTATGTAAACATTAGCAAAGCCACATAGTCAGAAATTAATTGCAACCGTAAGTAAAGACAGAATATATAAACAGTCAAGATTGCGTACTTTACCTGAAGTAATAAGCCAAGCGTTTTTAGTCGCCCGGCAGCAAGAAAATCACGCACTAGAGAGATAGCAGGTTCGATCTCGGCAAAACGCACCGGCAAGTTGTTTTATTCCTCACGTGGTATTCCACTCACTAACACATCCGCGAGTCGTGCATTTAGGAAGCGTGGTCAGTCGTTGAAGGGTTGCGAGGTTCGATCGCCACCTGAAGAGGCGGCAGTGTTTCACACGACGTCTCTGCGCTGGGCTTCACGTCGCGCAATACGCGACATGAGAGACGCCTGACTTGGTGACGAGCCTAGCGAAGACACTAGGCGGGAAGGTAGGGATACAACGCCACACTGCGAGCTCCATCACAGGACAACTGAGGATACAGATGTGCAACAGCCGCTCGCACCGCGACCGGCGCGGCGAGTTTCCAGAGCCTCGCTCAGCCAATCACGCCCCACCTCTGTACACTTGTCTGCTCTGCGACTGGAGTGTCGAGACAGAGCTGCGAGATGTGTGTTGTACTCACGTGTGCCGTTCACGTTGCGGCTGACGATCTTGGCCGGGGGCGGCGCCGGAGAGGCGTGTAACCGGGGGCAGGAGCCGTCCCCGCCCCCACCCAGGTGCCGCGCGCTGCCTGCCTCCATCACCTGCCGCCGCCGGGCATGACGCTACATTCACCGCCACTCGGGGGCGGCGCCTCACTCTCGCCGCGTCTNTGCCGCCCCGCGTCCTCGCACCAAAAAACCCTTTCCCTCCTCCGGCGGCGGCGGAGGCGGGGAAGAAAAAACCAAAACAGAAAAAACTCCTTCGGTAGCCGCCCCCCTCCCCCCAACACCAACCAGCCCCTCACCTCCAGCCACGGGCGCGGAATGCCGCCTGATTCATTGCGAGATACGTGCTGGAAAAGGGGGTGCGTGAAGGGGGGGAGCCGGGTAAAAAACCGGCCGGCCGACTTTATGGGGAAACTAAGAACGAGGGGGGAGAGGAAGCACAAAAACAATCCCCACAGCTTTGAAAAGGGGGGAAGATGGAGAGGGGAAAGTAAAAAAAGAGAGATCGTGGAGGCGACCGAGGAGGAAGGAGCGAGGTTTGTAGGCGAGAGCCGCGGAAGAGGAGGACGGCCGATAAAGAACGTGCGCTAAGAGACGCCGAAGAAGAATGTGGTGGAGGGGGCAGACAGAAGGAACTGCATACCGTCTGGCAACATGGCGGCTGCGCAAGTACCCCGGGTTCGATACTCGCTCGTCGACTGCGCCCCACATGTACACGCTATGCACTCTACTCATAAAAAAATATACTCACCCTTAAATATATTGAGTTTAATATAAGGGAGGTCGGTAGGGTGGGTTTAACGTCTCGTTGACAGCGAGGCCGTTAGAGACGACGCAAGTTGCTGTGAGCGGTGCGTGGATTGTGATGAGGAACCACCTCGGCATTCGTCTGTTGCGATTTAAGGAAATCATATAAAACCGATATCACGACCGGACCTGACTTCGAACCCAGACCCTCCCGACTGTGAGTCCATCTCGCTCTATAGCTGAATATAAGGCTATTGGACACATCGACAGTGTCGGGAGAATGAATAAAGAGAAGAAAAGGTTCCTTTTATAACGTATTATAGTGTAATGTTGCAAATCAGTGGCCACTGGGGACTGTTTCTTCTAGCTGACGTAGTATTGTCACTGTGTATCTCACATACCCATGTATCTCCTCATTAACACTTGTGTCATAATCAGGGCACCAGACGCTAGATTTTCACGAAGATAATGACTTGCAGCCGGAAGTCAATATCTTGCGTGTAGGTTTGCAGTCGTCTGGAGGTTGCTGTCCCGCCTATCTCTGTGAGACGACTATCACAATGTTCAGTCAACACGACCAGCCAGAGTTAGGCTACTCTTACACTGAACTACGATGTGTACCAGTTTAAAAATCATCCAATTGCGAAAGTTGAAATGGGCTGGTGTTAATGAAACACAACCAGCCATGGAATAACATCCCGTCTCACCTTTTGCTATTTTCTCTTGGTTACTATAGACCGTTCACTGTTACTTCCAACTTTCCTGAAGGCCTGGTAAAGTTCTACTTCCAGGATATTCCTCCGCCTCATGCAAACAAAGCTTAACCGAGTCTAGAAAATTACAGCAAACGGCAACGCCAAGTATTCATGATTAATTACATTAGCACAGGTATAAAAGGTTGGTGGCCATATTAAGGATACAACCAAGTACGTCGTTCACGGGGTGATTTTTCAAAGGTTTGATTCAGAAAGTGCGAAGAAAACCGCAAATAGACTATAATAAAGAACCTGGTCCCTACCTCTATTTCTCCTGTAGCATTTTCTGTTAATGCATGTAACACGTTTGGAAATTCTATTCTGTCAAGAGCCTATGCGCTTCCCCTCTCTCCGCCATGTTTAGTCCACCAAATCCCTCTCTGTACTTAGATTAAGGTAGCTTAAGAAATAGAAAAATCGGTCATAAAGTGTTTTGGCGGGAATCAGATGTCCGTAACGACCATGTCGCGGCAATATCCAGCTGCGGAAGGTCGTAGTGGTCCTGAAGAAACGGAACACGACTTTCGTCACTTCCGTAACCAATGTGTGTACCAGCGTTTCAAAACCCGTTTTATGAAGGAAAAAGCAGCTCTAAACAATGATTTGTGAATACGTTTTAAATGAGGAAATATTTGTATGTATACATTTTCAATTTTGTTATTTTTGTTGCCTATGTGTGTATGTTTCAATTGGGCGAGAGGAGTCATTCCAATGGGGAGTATAAGTATAAAATAGTTTCGATGGAGGCATTTTTCATAATATCGCTTGCTGAAATGTGCATTTTCTTGCAGTCATGTGAAGGACGACCTTCCTGTTTTGATGAACTACACTCTGCTGTGGGGTCTGATGAAATTATTTTATATGTATTGATTTTTTTCTTTTGATTATGATGTTAAATTAATTAGTTTATTAATTGTTATTGCTGATATAACAAGGAGAGCTCGAATTCCATTTTCTTCATGTGTTTCTAATGGATGAGTATGCTATTAATTTTCGTAGTGAAGTTTGGTTTAAACCCATCAAATAATCACTAACAACTAGAAATTTTTACGTGTTTACATAAACACTGAGTTGTCTAATATCTGTATTTTTTTTAGACGTAGAGAGTGAAAAGTAGTGAAATGTGAATTACAAAAGTAATAGTTGTGTACGGGAGTCCTAGTAAACAATACTGTATTTCATCTGAGGGTGCAGTCTATATGGGACCGGCTAAGGAAGGGATAGGCTTTTACATGTTAAATACATTTTAGGCAAGTTTCATAGAAGAACCATGCTGCAGCAAGTTGGAGTAAATTAATAAGAGTTAGATTTTTTTTTGTGTTTTTATTGAGCCAATTGATCTTAATTCATTCGCAGTTTTCAAAGTATTGAAATTTAACAAAAAAAAAAAAAAACTTTGTAAAAATGAGGCTCTTTCAAAGATGCTAAACTATTTTTTGTTTGAAAGTGATATTGTGAAAGGTGACCGAGCAACGCCTAAAATCATGTAACATGTAAAATGCTACCCTTTCACAGCAGGTAGCCGCTGTAAGTGTTGCCTAATACGTGCAATGCTTATCTAGCTGACTACTTCTCTGTGCCACGTAGGACAGTATTGTCGCTTGCAGTCGAGTAACTGAGTATATGCTGCACGGAACTAGACTGCGTATTAGCTCACGCCCTCGCACGTACAGGCGACCAGACATATGGCGTATGTGCCTCTCTCGCCTTTATCGTCGTTCACATGTCTCATTGACTGGAATACGGCCAAGTATTTACGCGTACGTTTATTTGCCCAAGTTTATTATTCATTAAAAATAATATGTTGCTGCAAAATTGTTTTAACAAATGGGGACTGCTTCACGCCGTGTAGTGTGTGTGGTATTAAGACAAAAACGTTAAAAATAAACCTTCCATGACTTTTGTTAACTGGATGTAACAGCCGTACAAAGCTTGATATTCTTCCTATGGCGGCCGTGTTTACCTGCAGAATGTAGTGGGACGTTGGGAAGTTCTCAGACAGGCTAGGATGGGGTAGGGCACTGCTGGATAAAGCGTTCCTTTCCAAAACTTAGTTTATAAAACAGCTGTGTCAGTGTTTACACACGCGTGTGTCTTCTTATGCACACATTTGACATAAAAAAATACTTATACCAGTAGAAAAATACTGTATAGCACTATTTGGTGCTTTCCAACTTGATTAAATATACGTAAAGTATGGAAGTAGAGTTCTAGCGGTGAGGTTTGTGGTGCCTCTTAGTAAGACTGTGGGGAGGGGAATGTGCCATTTTCCACCCTCCTCTTTACCGCCACCACTGAATATATAATACTGAGCAGAGAGCGTAACATGCGGCTGGAACTCTTCAACGAGAGCATCCCCCGTCCACACCTGGTTTAACTTATGGTTGCAGGTGTCTCAAATAAGAAATGCTATGAAGCATGTTGTACTTCAGTTGACACGATGCTTGTTTAGTAATCACAACCAATGAGCTGTAGACTTTCTATTCGACTGTGGAAGTAAGAACCACTCATAACGCAGAGCAGTAACGCGCTTGTCAAGTTAGTTACAGTCCGACTGAGGTCTCGCACTCTCAAGCGCTGGCCAAACACAACTTTGCTGTGCGCTATGTGCACAGTTGTGCAAACTGCGCTTGAATTTTTTTTTCACAAAAAAAACTAACCGAATAACCAGAGCATTCTCCAACTAAATTAACGCGTGGCTTCTTTGCTGTATTTTTCACGCAGAATGTACTGTGAAGTTGAGTCTGATCTGCAGCGTTATCTGCGGAGTAGTGTCGAGAGAGGAGACTCACTGCTAACACAATGGACTCGCACTCGGGAGGTCGTGAGTTTGATTCCAGGTCCTACCAGCCTGATTCCCGTCCTCCATGTCCTTACTACAGGCCACAGCCGAGTCCTTGCCCACTCTCAGCAACTCCTCAGTCTCTAACGACCTCGCAGTCGACGAGACACTCGCAATTACTTGCCTACGGAATAACTTTCGTGTTCGGTGGGCGGTTTACTAACCAATGTGTCCCTTCCATTTGGCTCTGTTTTCAAATTTGCTTTCAGACAAAAAAAATCGCTGGTTTTCTTTATTCATATATATTTACTCGAATGTGTAATTTTCTGCACATAAAAACAGTTTGCCATTTACTTTAGACTAGACAAAGTTACAACAAGCGTACTTCGACATACCGAAATGAAAATCGTCTCACAGTGAACAAATACGTATGTTGATCTCACTTAACCTTCGGTTCTCGACTGAATGGCTGTTTGAATTCGGCTTTAAATTTCAACTTTTAAAAATCCTAAAGCCAATGACTGCTACACTTAATCTTCAACCGTGGCACTGTGCCAAGCTCTATAGGCAAACCTAAAGTCAAATGCTACATTTCCGCGAGGAGGCCCAGCGTGACGTAAGCTTGAGCGTAGAGTTGGTTTCTAAGTAGCGTTGAGAATGCTGTGAATTGTGATCACAAGCTACCGTTGTGTAACCTTTCGTCAGCAGAACCGTACGACGTGAGAAACAAACCTTAGTTATTAGGTTATACAACAGGAACTCAAGCAAAATATAAATTATACTTTACTACCAAGTAAAAATAAAAACTTAAGCTAAAATATAGGCTCCACTGAAGATTGCCTCCACGAACTCATTATTTAGTTTTCCTTTGCTCGCGTCTTAATTTGGTCAGACTGATCAATAAAGATAGCATATTCCTATAGTTTTCGGGGATGCTCTTTCGATTGAAACGAGTCTGGAGAGTGTGATGTTAGCAGCTTAAGAGTTAGGTATGTTATTTACGGTTATTCGGACAGTTAATAAAAATGCCGAATTATAGATTGCGCAGACTATGGCACGGACGTAATACACTTGTTGAATTAAATAGTTGGACATTATAGTTGACTGGCGGAGTAAACGACAATTAAACGACAGTTAATGTATAAATCGATAGTTATTTTAGTGACTCAACCGAATGAATAACCTAACTCACAAGTCAGTATATAAACCACACAAGTATTCTAGTCCAGGTACGTAACATGTCTTGTCAGTTTTTTAAGGCCGCTTAGAAACTAAGTTTATAGGCGTAGATAATTCATTCTGCGCCATGGTTAACAGCTGTGCCTAGGTGGGCAGTGAAGGTTAGAGAAGAAAGCAGGTGTCGTAGATTAAAGGCTATAAATGCCACCAAGAGACCGCGCACATATTATAATTCTTGGAAATTACATCCTTATTTACATCGCACTTTAGTTGTATTCATTTGAGATATGCGGTCTCCTAGTACATTTATAATATTAGTTATATATTTGTGAATGGACTCGCTGTTGCTTATTGCTCACTGGAGTATTATCACTTGACTTGAAAAAATGAGTCCGAAAATATATAACACAAACTGTATTTACTAACATAATTACATGCTTACTAATTCCAATATTATACGAGTCTGTAGACACATCGCTAGATACGCTTATATACGCAAGTTTTACAAGTTAAATAAAAGTATAAGTTAAATTTAATATATAATATTAATTTATACAATTATATTTTGCGTAAACCATATCTGTAACATCATAATCTATCTCTCCTTGAAAATACGAATCCGTAGACAGGTCGATCGATATACTTTAGTCTCTTATTTATAAATTTAAATAAAAATTCTGAAAACATAATTTTTATTTATTAAATTATTGTTGTGCATACTTAATGGCTGTGAGATAACATTTAAATCCAAGATGGCGGACGTTTTTGACACCAGGTAATGGGGGCTGTGTGAATTTCCATAAATAATAATAAATAGGACTTAGGGGCCTATAGAATGTCTGCAGAAAAATGTTGACAGGATCTGGGAAAGCCGAGAAGACCGCTTGTAGCACAACATAACCTCGCCAACACTGTCACGTCACTGAACACGATCCGCTGAAACTTCGACAAACGTCCAGCCCTTCCTACCGAGGCCGACAAAGCGGTGAAAGTGTGTGGTTTGGATCCCGAGTGAGGCTGCAGTGTACTGCTAGGTTTGTTTTGGTAAGGTAGCAGAGCGCCTCCAGATCCACCACCATATTGTTTCTAGTTCATACTGGTTCTAGGTCATACTGGTCTGGAGTGAGGAGGATCGATTATAAGACTTCCACCCTTCTACAAAACCTGGAGCTGATTAGGGAGACGGCGAGGGGGAGGGGGGATACTCTCTCATTATGAAGGTATACACATTAATTCATTGTATAGGAGGGGGGCGACATGTCATATTATAGTTTTAGGAAACAACAATTAATTAGAGGCCGCGGTGGCTGAGCGTCCCTTAGTTTCTTTAGTATAAATAAAAGCCTGCACGCCTATTTAGGACCTTGCGTGTAGAGGCGATGTGATGCTTGATGCGCGGTCCTGTGTCACCCTTAACGTGCCTTGCTTCTGTGCTACAAACTCCGAAGCAGCAATGAGCTTGTTTTTCTTCTTGTCATAGGCTGAGGATCATATTTACCACATGCCGTGGCCGTTACAGCTTCTCTGAGCAACTATCTGCGTCTCTATTGTCGACGAGGCGTGTAGCTGACATTTCCGTTGACAACTAATCGGCAAGCTGCCTCCTGGCGAAATACAGAATAAAAATGTGGCACGTCTTCTCAACGCTGGCTCGCGATTTGCCATATTGTATAAATAACATATAATTCCTTAACGTTAGGTATTTGGTGACTTTTCGATGCAGTGCACAATTTACGAGCCAGTCAAGAATAATACCCGTCAAGCATACATTTTCAAGAGTAATTGTGTGCACGCGGTTCTTGAGCAAGACTGATATCTTATTACTGGTTACTTTGTATGCTGAATCGCAGTTTGCTGTTCATACGCTTCCCACGTTCGTGCCCAGAGACAGCGATTACAACCTGTGACGTCACAGTGAATGAAGCAGCATTCATTTGCTACCGACTGGAACGCAGATGAGTGCAGAGGTCTTAATGCCTTGTAGGTGCGGAATTCGCAGGAAATCAGAGAAACTGGATCACCGACGCAGTCAGTGAGGTTCCGCTGCTGCAGTGGTGAGGCGTTGACAGGAAGTTACGTTGAACTTCACTCCGACCTCAGAGAACAGCGGTATAGAGCTGAACCTCGGTCCGCCAGCGAGGCACAGGCCAGTTTCTCCGTCCTTGCTTCTAACAACACCTTGCAAAACAAGTTGCATTTCTAGCGAGGCTCTTTTTTCCCCCTCTCGCATAATTACTGGTACGAGTTTTATTCCTCCGCTAGTAAGCTCACATTACGGATCTGCAACTCTGTGTGACCTTTTATGCTGGCAGGTATCCAGCCGTCACCTGACTGTATAAATCATCTCTGCTGGAAGTTGTTCCACGTCGTCTGCAGTAACAGCGCGGGGGACAAAGTGCAATGGTGGCCGAGACTTGTGGGTAGACACATCCAGCATGGCGTCGACACTAGGATACACAACGTGTGTCGAAGGCAAGAAGGGGGCCGCGTTGGCTGAGCGGTTAGACTGCTCGCTTTCCACCAAGGCGAACCCTGTTCAATCCCCGGTTGGGTCACCCCGGATTTTCTCAAGTGGGAGTCGTGCCGGACGATGCGGCTGGTCGGCGGGCTTTCTCGGGGCTCTGCCGCTTCCCCCAGCCTTGCATTCCGGCGCTTCTCCGTTCTCACTTAATTTCACCCTCATCGGCTCTCAAGCCCTCGTTGTTAAGAGCCGCCCAAATCTCTCAACCCAACTCAACATTAGATAAATTAAATAAAATAGCTATATTAAACAACTTTTTTATAACATTAATTTTAGGGTTTTGTTTTTGCGGGTTGGGGGGAGGGGGGAATCCTTGTCTCCTGGTAATCCCCCTGTATGCCCTCCTGTAGAAAACACTCTCTTGTCTTTGTAACTGCCGTACGGAATGCACAAATAGCTTAATTGATGGGTCTACATCGCCAGCTGATAACACACAATTACGTTGACTGATGACGATACGCGTACACTATGCCCGTGTGACAGTATTCTGTTCGTTCACTTTCTTTGCTTTTTTTATAATCAGAAAGGCGATTTTAGGTACCAAATTGCTTGAACAAAATATCAAATCTGTAAAACCGATTCTGTGCAAGTAATTGTTTTTATTAACGTTTCACAAAACTGTGCGAAGTAACAGTATGAAACACAGAATCACAAATGTGCTTTACTTCACAGCCACACGTAAAGTGCGAAGTTGCATTCTAGCTTGAAAAGCATTCGCGTGCCAGCTTCAAGGAAACTATTCTCAGTGCAGGAGGCGAGCAAGAATACACAGTATAAACCATTGCGGCTACTTCCAATTTTTCTAAAGCCCTGCTAAAGTTCTACTTTCAGCATATTCCTCTACCTCGTGCAAACAAAGCTTAACTAAGTGTAGAAAATCACACTGAAGGGACAACGTGCCGCATTCGTGCGCAGTAAGTTAAATAATATTTTGCATAAGAACTTTTTTTTTACAAGGCATTACTAATAAACATTTTTCACATGGTTTTAACTCGCATTGATTATAAATGAAACATTATAATTTATAAATAAAATAGGAATGGAATTTAAATACAACCAAAAATAATATACTATTATAGTGACAGTAGTATTAAACGCTTGTGATATATGGCATGTTTCGGTAACAACCAAACACGTATAACATGGAGTGATTTTTCAAAGGTTTGATTAAAAAAGTTGCAGACACCCTGAATAGACTATAACTGTCTATGAATATGTCATATGGCGTTCATAAACGTCACACAGATCATGTTAGCTCGCAGTCTGTCACCTGATACTCACCTAGTGAAAGGCAGGCAGACTGCAAGTGCTGTGATCTCGCGGCCTGTCGAAGTCGGGCGAAACGCATCGCACTTTACGTTAATGAAATTTAGTGCTGAGATAGTGCATTTCCTTAAGTGACTTCTCTGTGAAGAAATTGCAATGACCTTACATATTTCCAGGCGCTTTTTGCTCACCTAAGATATTGTATTGAACAAAGTCTATTTTTAATTGTTGATTTGATGACACTTGTTCTTTATGCCGGTGCGGAGAGGGGAAGTTGCTCCTACGTTATAAACTAACACAAAGCTAGTTGCAAAGACGACACACGAGTCGTCTGAGGAGCTCGAGGTGCATCGTAGTCCAGATAACGATGTGTAGCGATGCCGAGCACGGGCGTGCTGGCATGTCGCGGAGTCGTTGACGTTTGTAAACATCCTCACGAGGTTGTCTCCTCTGAGGCAGGACTCACTTGGCTGGCAGCAGAGTGGCGAGGCACAGCTCGCTAACTTGTCACAAACCTCACTACATTCTGCGTTCTTTTGTAGTACTATAACCAAATAACCAGCTTCGGCACAATACTTGATAAAAACTACTCGCAGTACAGCACCAGAACACAACACAAACGAACCTTCTACATTCAACGTCCACATTGCGTTGTGTTTTAAAGTTATTTTGTTAAGATGTTCCAAGGTAAATACCTAAAGCTTCTGAAGTTATGCCATGTCACAGACACGGTAAAAGTCTCCTTGTGTATTGATTTTGGAAAAGGCATAACCTTCCTCAGTTGTCATCAAAACTTTGGGTATGGTCGTTAACTCTCAATAAATTATTTTTAACAAGTCAAAACGATTCATTAAATGAATACAAAATTTATTAAAAGTTCATATTTAGAAAAAAAAACTTCAGGAAATTGACGCAAGCCTCCATTTCAGACCTCGCAGGAGGTCAAATCTTTAAAACTTCCGGAAACTACCAACTTTAAATTCAGAGGTTATTTAAACACTATTTTTGGCCGATGCCAACGAATATCAAAATAGTAATCGTCAAACAGCTATGATACAAAATGGAAAACAGTAAAAAACTTTTTATAATCAAATTTCTCTTCTTAACGTTTTTTTTTATTTTCGGTGCTAATTGACCGCCAAAGGCGTATAAGAATCCGCTAAAATTAGTTGAGTTTTTTAACATTAGGAACATGTGTGAAGTATTTAGGAAAATAAATAAAGTTGGACACAATGTGAACGTTCCTTTCTTACGCACCTCATTTTCTTCTTGCTTACAGTGGTGGTCATATAGACACGTGGATAGCCTTGAGAAAACAACCTGAGTTGATGAAACTGCCGTACTAAGTCAAGCAATCCTTCCTTAAACAATAGTGGTACTTGATCAGTTTACTGATCAGTGCTCACTAATCACTGAGGTCATCTCAGTAACGCAGTGTCGTGCCACCTTACTATGGCACGATGGGTCGTCAAGTCGTATTCCGAACGGGCCCGGATACTGCATGCACGCTTTAAAAGTAAGTTTGCCTCAGTAAAGAGTAAGCAGCTCCCTGATTGGCCTTCCTACACAAAGCGTTTGCATGACTTGACATTCGTTAAAGCCTATCATAAAAAATTACAAATTTATTTACTCTACATTTTATTGAAATTAGTGTTTTGTAAGTAAGTAGGATATTTTGAAACATGTAGATAATTATAATTATTTTCATTAAAAAAATTTAAGTAATGTTGATTTTTTTTAATAATGTGTACAAACAATTAACTTGGACTTTTATTCATTTATACAGATTGCCACACGATCATTACAACCAATTTCTAAGGCTGATAGGTAATGTAATGAGGAAAAACGGTTGTCAGAAAACGGATGTCCAGAGACGCTCCGTTGAGACGCCAGGCGTCGATATAGTTCCTCGCGCCTTGGAGGTAGGCATTCCGCGGCGCGCGTATCACGTCACATGCCTGCTGACGATCATGCAGTCATCTGTAGCTAGTGAACATGAGGGCCGGTTACAGAGACTCGCCTCTGTCCCGAAGAGGTAGGCACCATCACAAACTCCGAGAGCCGCACTGGACCGCATGTTCTGTGCGCAGTTAGTTACGTCCTTCCCTCACCTCACCCCTCTCCATCACAGACCTGCGTCGTTGTCGCTGTCTGAGTCGCAACAGTGGTGTGTTCACCGTGACTGCGCTTCGTACACCAGACAAGTCACGGACGCATATTCATCGTCAGAACTGGCGAATATGCATATGCTGTACGGTGAAGGTAGAGACTGTGCGCGCGTAGCAGCACGTCTTTATCAGGAACGCTCCCCAAACAAACGGTAGACACATCAACACTGTTCCACAGACTACATCAGAGACTGCGTGAGTATGAGACCTTCCATCCACCGCATGAGAGCGTCAGGGTAATACACATTCGTACGCCGCATTTTGAAGAGGAAGTACTGGACAGAGTCGAGGCGAACCCATCCACAAGCACACGTGCGATCGCTCACGATATGGTCGTTAGCTACACATCCCCGCCAGCACAGATTACATACATTCCACGTGCAAAAAAACCAGGCACGTGGACCGGCAGACCTGGAGCCCCGTATGCTGTTCACACAGTGGTTTATGTAGCGGTGCATTGCCAAGCCAGAGTTTCCATCGTGGGTGTTGTTTTCAGACGAAGCGTGTCTCACGAGACATATCTAATTCAACACCCATGACAGCCACATGTGGACGGAAGAAAACCCACGTTCAGTGATGGCCACGCACCACCAACAACATTTTGCGGCGTACGTGTGGTCTGACATCGTCCACGAACAAGTTGCCCTTTATCCTTCCCGCCCATTTAGACGGCCAGGCGCATCACTACTTTCTGGCAAACGAGCTACCCCAGCTGCTAGTTGTTCAGCTGAACGTACGAGTCAACATGCGATTTCACCGCCATGTTCGCCAGTACCTCACCGATACGTTTGGTGTTAATTGGATTGGAGCAGGCGGCCATAAGCTATGGCCAACACGGTCACCTGACTTCACGTCAGTCGACCTCTTTCTGGGGTGCCAAATCAAGAGTTGTGTATACTCTACGCATGTGGAGAGCTGCGAGGTTCTCGTATAGCGAATACAGGTGGCGTGTAATACGGTTAAAACCACTCCTGGCATCTTCAAGAGGGTCCGTCAGGCAACGCATCGTGGTGCAACGTCTGCAGACAAGCGGAGGGCTGCCATTTTGAGCACTTGCTTTAGCTAAATGTATGTAAATGTGTAACAGGCAGTCAATAAAGCACTGTAACCTACAAACTTCTACCTACTTATTTATACAACCATCCCTATATTACTACATCAAGTACCATTGTTTCCTAGGAGGTGGGCAGCTGGTGCCTGTTAAGTACAACGCTAACTGACAACCTGTCAGACATTATGACGTGTAGTACAAAGACGCCTTTTGTCTAAAAGGGGCGTCTTCGGACATCCGTTCTCTGACAAAAGTTGTTCCTCATTACATTACCTATCACCCCTAGAAGACTGTCGAAATGATCCCGTGACGTCCTGTAGATTACTACGTCAATGTTTCGTCCAATGTGTAGAGTTAGTGGACAAGATACACTAAAACTAAACTAAAAACGTTCATAAAACATTTGGCCTATTTGACCTTGTTTCTGAGTTATGTACTCGACAACTCTCGACCTGTTTACTAGCTATTCATGGTTACTTCAGTTCGCACTCCTGACAAGAGCTACGCTGTACTGTGACGAGTGTAATGAATAACCGGTAGCACATTATTGCAGTACATACATGACTATAGCCAGGAAACCACGCCTCATACTTATATGGACTTTGTGCATTGTTTCAGTGTCTCATGTCTACCGGTGCAGCGAGCACAAGGCACACAGAAACAAAACTGCCGTTAAGTTCCAAACTCCAGTGGTATCTGGCAGGAAAATAACCTCACTTGACAGCGACATGGCACGACGCCTGTGCTCAGTCAATGCCTGGAGATCAACATAGGGATCCTTCTACATCGCACATGACAACTCCTCTTAGCCGTATGCCATCCTGGAGGTCCTGCAGCCTCTTGCTTAGCTCGTGCTCCTGCTTCCTGTCTATGACACTTGTTCGTGTCCTGACCAGGCCCTCGGAACTAGATTGCCGATACCGAAGATACCCGAAGTCTACCCGAAGTCAAGGTTCTACGGTTTTACAACTTCGGAGTTAAAAAAAATTATTACATATTTGAACAAAGTATATTTCACATTCACATAGCATAAATATGCAATACACAATATCGTAGTTTCTCTCTTTAGATATTGTATAAACGAATAATTGATTTGCATATTTTCATTTTGATGGTGGTAGCACAGACTGCTTTATGTAAGCTCCCTTCACGTCTCTCTATTCGTGTCACATGTATCTTCATGGATATACGCATTAAACTGGTTGTAATCTAGTGGTTCACCTTCACGGTTACAGTTTATATTTTATAAAATGTATTTGTGAGATGAAATAACTGTGGATAAGAGAACCAACACTAATATTGCCCAAAAATATAGGCCAATCTATATATACACATATATATACACATATAAATGGGGTGACCTCTACAATACCACCAACATGTTTTTTTACTGTGTGTTCTAAAGTTGGCAGTACTGCAGAACCTATTGGGCTTGCTTCGGCAAACAAATGAATCGGATAAGGATTTCTCGTTATAGCCTCGAGTTACAACTCTGTTCCCTGGTGCGCACTCACCAGACGTCAGCACTGTTAAGGTTTATTCTACTCAGGTTTGGAAGCTCAATGCTTTTAGCTTGAAAACTACGATGTTTCGCCACTAGGTAAGCGCTAATGTCACACGAGTACCAGTTTTTCTCTATTTTTTACATAAAAAAAAAACAAATTAATTGCAATAATTATAAATCAGATATAAAATAACTTCGTAACTAGGTAAAATATTTCGTTTTAATTATCCACTTAGCTTAAAATTGTTATGAAAAGTGACCTTTTGGAACACTACGCACCTAGCGGCGGAAATTTTCGCTACGCCAAGCTCTCCCATAAGAAAACTCGCATTGTTCCTAACCTGAACAGAACTAACCTTAGTACTGTCTNCGTAAGCCCGGCTAACACAACCAATAGGCGAACGAGTACGCCTTCATGGAATGGCTCGCCACGACATTTCGTTTCTTTGTGCGTATTTATTCTGTGACCTTACCAGTGTGTGAGACACAGAACATCACTAACTCGTTGACTGATGTCTACTTGTTTTTGAAATCCTGTATACAAAGGACTGCAAGTTATTGTTTACGCCAACTTTGTCAGCAAATGTTCAGCCAGAGAGAGGCACTCATTTAGGATTATATGTATCTTGTGCTCAGTGAAATGTATGTGTTTACGGCGTGATAAATCATGTGGACAGTTTGAACCAAAAGCATCACTACGGCCAAATATTAGCTTGTAACGATGGCAGGAATTTTTTTTCTACGAATGCCCTTCTTTGTTTTTCTCAAAATAACTTCGGGAATTTTGCGAAGTTGTTTAACATTTTAANTTTTTTTCTACGAATGCCCTTCTTTGTTTTTCTCAAAATAACTTCGGGAATTTTGCGAAGTTGTTTAACATTTTAAGCGTTCAATTTTGTACCACACACTCTTAGAGCCAAAGCAATATCTTGGCAGAGCTGTACAATCTTTTAGCAGTATTTTCCAAACTGAGGCTCGCTACAGACATTTGGCTGACTCACGAAGTATAACTTTCCAAGCAGAATGCTACTAACTGTAAACACGTACTGGCGGGTGAAAACGCACCGGGTTAGTTCAAGACAAGACGCAAAGTGCCCAGTAATTATCTTTAAGAGAATAAAAACAGTAGTAATATTTATTGTCCCATTATTCGCAAAATGTTTTAGTGTGCGGAGTACCCGATAGTAATAGCCAATCTGTCTTCAGGACTAACGGGCCGACGAAGGACGGTTGTGACAGACGTGGCGTCAGCAACTGCAACAGGTAGCCACACCTCCATCCGAGTGTATTCCCGGAATCTGTCATGGCTGTTCTCTTTCCTTCTTGTAAAGAGAGTGAAATATTCACCCTCTTTGAGGACAGAATCCTTGTTGTCAGGGTGTATCCAGTACCGCCTTCTTGCACTCCTCACTTGCATTTTCCAAGCCAAATATGCAAGTGACAGAACTGATACAGCAGATGAAAACACAAATATATCATCGTTGTCCATGATTACCTATACAAACATATCGTTTCATCTTGTGTAAAGTACCGGTACATAGGCCTAAAATATTTAATTAAAATTATGTTAGGTAATGTACAAAATTTTGCTTAACGAATTAAATCAGTTGTTACCTTCCAGTTGGGTTTGGTGTATTGATATTATTGGGCCAGAAGATCATTTTCCCAGTTGGTAACGACGCGACGGGGAGAAATTGTTACCGCGTCTTAACGTCGAATTTAAAGTGTTCGTTTACATTGAAATACCGGAATTATTTATTTTGCTTTGTGTTTTTTTTAATGCATGTTATGTAATAGCAAATTTGTAAAATATTTACTTTTCAAACATTTTCACAGCATCTAAGTCGTTTGTGCCCCATTATTATAGGAGATTAATGGACTCGTTGAAATTAAATACTGTCAAGGTGAGTTTTCTATTTTGGGAAACTGAACAATAACGTTTCGAGTTAATTTTTCATTTAAAAGTGCATTTTGCTGCCACAAACGCGTGGCAAAGCCGAGTGACTTATATCACCATTCCGCAGGTTTCAAAATCAGCCGCTAGATGTCAGCTACTGTGCTGTTCATCCCCTGTCGCCACAAGTCACCTATAACAAGAACCTACAATTTTAACGAGACGAATACAGGAATGAAGATAGTTTTCCAACATCCACTCAGTGAAATATTTCCTGGTAAAATTGTTTAAGGAACTAATGTCGCGGTGGCATTAAAAACGTTCATAAAAATTAGTACAAAAATAATTTCACCTAATATTCTTACAAAATAGAGCAAAACTAATTTCAGTTTTTATTAACAGGATAGTTACGCACTGCAAAAATCTGTAAGAATCAGATTAACACAGAAACATATTGATGTCTTTACATTTGTTGTTATTAATTTACATGATTACTAGTCATTCTGCTTATCGTTCGTCTCCTTTCAGCGCACCTGTGTTCAAAATATTCGAATGAAATTTTTTTATATCTGCCAGGTGTAGACAAATTAACGCCACATCGTATTGGGTTTCAAATTCAAGCGAAAATTGTCTTCTGGTGATGTTTTTTTCTGATTTCTGTACACTCGCGGGTCGCGACGGGCGGAATTACTCCATACACACGTCCTACGTGACTAGTAGCTCACCACGAGATGGCAGTGCAGAACTCAGTAGCAGCAGTTGCATGCTAGATGGCAGTGTTGTAGTTGGAATTCTATAGTAGCGATACACAACAGATAGCAGCACTACCCGTATTCAAGCTGTAATATACACGGCACCAGAACACGTGCGCGTTAAGCTGTAACAGGCATATAAACATCGCAGGGAATTTCAGCCTACATGTGCCGTCGGTAACGAAAACCAGATTGATTATTTTTCTGACGTATGACTTTTTGACACGAGAGATGCGTGGGGTTTTTATACGGCACACATGAAAAAACAAGATGAGAATACGGAAAATACAGTGGGATATACTATAGTAGATGTGCAAGAACAGTTTAGTTACATATTTAACACTTATCACTAAATAACGAACTAAAAAAAGAGTACATGACTTTCAATGATTATATAAAAATAACATATAAATACATTTTTGGTGTAAATGAAGATGTATAGTGTTGTCTTACATTAACAAGCATGTGAACTGATAAAACTATATTAATGCATTATATTGTATGCCACTGACTGCGTCACGATGACAATGAGCGAATGGCGTACAAGATCGTAATGCGCAGGCGCAGTTTGGAAGGTTTTCGTAAAATTGTTTACTGGAAATTAAGATGAATTTTTTTAGGTGGTTTGCGCGGGGTAAAGGAACTAAGTTCACTGCACATATTTAGTTTATATTGAATACCCACCCTTCGAACCCTTAAGTGACACAGGTGCTCCGGGATTTGGATATATATGCGTTGGCACAATATAAATACATATTTCCTCTGTAGTCATATACACACGAGGACGCAGAAAGCTAATTTTTACAGTTTGGTTCATCTTCAAAAGAGGTTATTTTACCACACCTCCTCGGCTTGTTAACCAAGCTTTCATTTCAGAATAATTTTTTTAACACGAGAGAATATAATTTTATTAATTCCCAAAGAATATTAACATTAGACAGCTGGTATTTTTATTACACCCTGAAAAGTAATTAATATTTTATTGTCACTGATTGTACATGATCAGCTCTTAAAATCATTCCATTACGATTGAGTTATATGTTATCAATTAGTTACAATTCTTTAAAAAATAATATTTGGGCTAGTTAGTTTACTTAAATTAATTTAATAGGCCTAGAAATGTAATCAAATTGTACATAATTCCCGCAAAATCAATTCAGAAGGATATCTAACTGTTAACTTAAAAAAAGTAATGATCCGAACATGATGTGGTTTTGCCTGTCTTGTGATCGTGTTCACAGGCAGGCAATGTTTTGCCTCCCATAGTAGTTTACTCCCCATGGCCTGCGTGCATGGTATTGCGACGTTCGCATCACCCCGAATGCATTCCTTAAAAATATGTTCGCTATAGGAGTATAAGTAAAAATTGAACTTAACTGCTATTATGAAAGATGACACAAAAGTTAGAGTAACAAGGTAGTTCGGTATAAGTATGACTCGGCAAGTCCATGGGGTCGTCGTAAATCTAGTGAGGGCCCTTGTATCACCTGGAAGGCATAGGANGGGGGGGGGGGAGCCTTCCACGCCAACATATACACATATATTTAATGTATGGTATTTTAACATTATGAAAATAAGAATAAACTATAAAAGGGCCGTGCGAAAGATTTAACAACGCATAATCACATACTATTTAAACTTTCGTATATGACTTTTAAATGTTTAAAAGTACAAAAACATGGCTGATATAATGGATTTAAGAAAAATAAATATATACAAATACAACAGTAACTTTGATGTTTACAAACTTACCATGGATAAATGGTGCACAGAATTACGGCATTATCCCGAAAAAAATTAATAGCAGCTGAGAATATCAAAGAATATAATAGCACGATGTACGCAGAATTGCGAAATGCATCAACAGAGTATTAAGCATGGTTAATCAAGTAATCCTTTTTTTTATATATGTCGTATCTGCACTACTGAGTACATTCTTGAGGTCAGGTGGGATTTTGTTAATATTCTGGTAGCAGAATATTAGGTACCTCTTTGGCACACAGACAGTTTATTTGTGGGACAGTGTAAATTGTTTTTGGCTCTTGCAGAGAAATAGCATACTGTTACACAAAGCTGAACATTTCTGAAATGCTTTGCTACAAATAAAAGTAATGAATAAATGCAATATGAGGGCAAATCGAGTGTGTGTGTGTATATATGTGTGTGTGTTTATATAGTATATACATATTTTTAGTTACAGTTAACTTATCCCATATAATTATTCCGGACTACATTTAGGAATGGAAAATATAAAAATATATTACTCGTATCTTTCATACATTTGGGTCAAATCTGTTTTTTACACATACATATTACAGCAAATTATGGATTGTTAATTTTAGAAATAATTAATTCCATATTTTTTTTTTAATTTAGTATGTTATTAATTTTTGTGCCAAGAAATGTTGTACAATTTTTTATCTGATCTCAATATTTTACATGTTAATTGAATGTCACTCACAGTCTCGTTTTGGGTTATCAACTCAATAAAGCTCGTTTTACCAAAACTTACTGTTAACTTTTCAGATTTCAACCATTAATCGAGAGCTTCAAGGGCATGTTCATCTAGTCTTCTATTTCTGCAAATTTTTTTTTATTTATTTTTTATTAGAAGACTGGTAACATCTGCCAAAATCACAACATTCGGGATATCATTAAAGTGTTAATAAGAACAGAAATGAACGCAAGGACTTGCTCTTAAAAAACCACTATGTTTTTATTACACTTGTATTGTAGCTTATGATTTTGGTAATATTTTGTTTTTAATTAAAACCTTTTATTGCCTCTGAGATATGACGTTAATAAGATTATAAAATAAATTCGCACTCCATAATACTGTAACTGTTCTCAAATAGAATGTGATTTCATAATGTGAAAAACTTGCTAGGTCGTAAAATATTGTAGTTATTGCCTTGGGCATAAGCAGGTGTGTGAAGGAAGCAAGTCTTAATAAAATAAAAGAACTAAATTTAATTTCATAATTTATTTATAATGTTAAAAAATACATAATACAACTGTTCATACCTACTATTTAATAAAGCGCAATGTTATGCTAATTTCAATTATAAGTTCTAGACTAATCACTGTCCTTATGCTATCTAAAGTCACTTAATATTCACTCATTAAATTACAAATATAAGAAAAACGTCCACTATTATAATTTCACGCCATAGGAATGTTTGTCCCTCACGAAACAACTGCCACTTTCCTACAGTCCCGTCATGGTCTCAGTTTCACCTGACAGTCGCACATCGCACTCACCCGCCTATATAGCTGAGGAGGCCTTGAGCTACGCCGAGGACGGTGACGACCAGAAAGTTAGCGCAGAGGCTCGCAACTCCTCCAACAGACGGGAGTGACGTCAGCGATAACCAGGCAGGTGTATCG
>NQII01000667.1:147523-213896 GCA_002778355.1 Clitarchus hookeri
TAAAAGTATTCAACCGTCAACAACACAGAATAAAGCGTTTATTGATAAAAAAAAATTAACAATATTGTGTCTAGTTTTGGGAAACTCTATTTTTTGGTGCCCCAGTGTTAACAGTGATATTGTAAAAATTAATTTATTATAAATTTTCCATTAATTTTTGTATTGACACACACAGAGAAAAATCTATCTCTTTGAAAACAAGCGATTCTTGTACATATAACAGAAGTTCCTTCATCTAGTTTCGTTGTGAAGTAGGATGCTAAATTAAAGTTTTTGAGAGAGGTTTGTTGCATATATATGAGTCTTAAATGATGCTCAGCGGGTCGTGTAGACGATTTAAAACACGAAAAGTTAATTCGTCTGTCTTATTCAGGAGTCCCTGTATGTTCTGCTAGTAGAATGCCAAATCAGTTGTTTTTTTTATCAAGGAACAATGCTGATGTTTCCGTTTGTGTGACACATTGCTTGGCGGGACATTATTCAACTCACAACCATTCAAGTTAAAATGTTTTACGTCACCATTAGTAATTTCAAAATCAAGAAACTGATTTTTTTTTACGATTTATTTATTTCGATAACTATTTGATGTAACATATCCTATTCTCTTTTATTTAAACTTCGGTATTTTTGTGTACATAAAACACCGATGTGACGTCAGGAGCAATGGTGTTTGAAGGTGCACCGACCACAAATACATGCTCATGAACAGTATTTGCAGTTCGTTTCCCTGAGTAGGTGGAATGAGTTGGCGGGGATATCAACATTTTTTCCTCGATTGAAATGAATATTTCTTTGCAAAGTTACAGTTTCCCTGTGTAACGTAAGAGCTGGCCATGAGTAGTAAAATACATTCATACCTTCCCATTAACATCAACCAACTTATCACTCTTAAAGTGCTTACACATAGCAAATAATGTTGCATTTGCCCTACTCACTTCCTTATTTACACATGTTGAATGCAATAGGCTATAACGACTAAGGACATTTACTGAAACTACATTTGTGTAAGGTCTACAAAACGTATTTTTAAAATAAAACAAGCCTTTGTACGTTTTGTTTTTTCTTTTTTTGCTAGATCGTTGGAGCAAGCAGTAAGACTAACGTAACAGTTTGAATTGAAGTCTCGGTAATGTTTTGTCAGGTCACGTTCACATGTGTATACAGGAAACTTCATGAATTATCTCGCTGTAGTACTCGGGTACATCGTACACGATACTTCAAAGTACTTTCAGTTTATCTCTTCTCAGAATAGCAGGTAGTCCTCGCCCATTGACGCAGGGAGGAAGGGATAAGGATGGCATTTCCTTCCTCCCCTCCCCGAGTTTCATTAGGTCTCACGAGAGGGCATCACAAGTCAACAATGCAGATCGAGTCTCATACTTCATGTATATTTGCTGAAAATGTAGGTAAATAATAATATTAAATATTGCCTGTTGAAAGCTTACTGAGTGGAAGTCCAGCTCAAGATCTACCTCTCTCCACTGCTTGTAGCCCTCCACCATTTGTAACATTACACTCTACATCTGAATTAATTAAAATTTTTATTGTTTGGATAAGTTAACAGCATCTGGCTTATTCAACAGTCATTTCAGTTAATTTGAACTGATGAAATAGTGAAAAAAAACGCCCATTTTCCATTACTTATTGATTCAGTGACATTTTCCACTTATTCTTCAACCATTTCATTCACTGTTTATTAGTGGTCTGCTCTGAAACTGACGGGTCAGTTCAGACGGGAAATACCATCGGCTGCATGAGATCCGTCAATGTGCGCCACCTCTCGTCGAAATGCTGTGACGACGTCTGTCTCCACGCTGGCAACGAACCGTGGACAACTCGGAGACTACTTTGAAGGATGTTAAACCGCTCGTACTAGTACGATACTTACCCGTTCGCATGAGTGTATACTGGCTGTAAGAGAATATATCACTTAAACGGTGATTTCAAGCAGCCATGTTTGTCTTTGTTCCTTGCCGGACATTCCTACATCCATATCCCATGAGGTGTCACCTTTATAACGTACAAGTCGTACACTTTCAACTGTACGTAGTACATTTCCTGTGTTGGATAATTTTCGGGAGATAAATAATAGTTGCCATGATTTCTTAACCAGCCCTCGTAGGTAATAAAAATATGTAATAATGTTTACAATTTTTTTTTAATAATCCATCGATTCTAGCAACGAAAGCTGTCATTTTTTTAAATTAAAATATATTAGAAAAATTAATGTTTTAAAATTTTTTACACGTGATTACTAAAATTGTATTAATTGCAGTTAGAATTTTAATTAAAATATTTTTGCTCGATAAAGTATTATTTATTTTACAAAATGTACTATTTGAAGCATATAGAATAAAAATTTCATCTTATTATTTGATTTAGAAAACATTTTAATTGGACTCTAGGGAATTATTTTTAATGTTTCAAAGTAAATGCTCTCTTCTTTCATATGCAACATAAATAGTACTTCTCTGATAATGTTGGTAGTGTGTGCATACACAAATTGTTAGAGAGCTTTACACATTGCACAGTGGGGTGCAGTAATGTTGATAGTGTGTGCATACACAAATTGTTAGAGAGCTGTACATATTGCACAGTGGGGTGCAGTAATGCACTGGAAGCCACTGTACGTCTATCTTGATCGGCGACAGCGATATCGACTCGACAACTTGTACAGGCGCACCTGTGCAGTTCTTGATGTTCCTGTTGACGAAGCCACAGTCTCCGTATGGTCGTCTGCTGGACCAGCGGCAGGGCAGCACCCCGGGGTAACGTCCGTACACCGGTCCCCACGTGCGAGGCTAGGGGTTTGATCTCGCCGGGACTCTAACCCGCTTCACCGTGGTGGCAAGTCACTTGCATGACTGCATCACGTTGTCTTGTGTCATGAGGTGCACAGAGGTGTCAGCTAGGATCGTGTTTGTAAAAATTACAGTATCTCTGCATGTTAGCATGCTTTCTGGACATGGCAAGAATAATATTCCGTGAAACTGGCTCGTGAAAGAAAGGAGGGCAAGACGAGGAAACAGCTATCACTGACTAAAAGTCTTCAAATAAAACTACTTCAAAAATTTCGTGCATTTATTACAATGTGCATTATTTTCCTGTATTTAAACAAACAACACATCGGTGAAGATATACACGAATATGCTACATAATAAACATGCGTTCGTAAGCCTCACTCGGACCATGTATTTAACGATATTTTCTCCTTTACAAGTAAACTAATTGTAGGTACCGCTTGTTCTTTAACAAGTAAACTAATGATACAGAGCATTTGTTCCTTAACAATTAAACTAACAACGACAATTTACTGTTATTATGAACACTGTACGTCAAACTTAAGCTCTTAGAGACCGCAAACATTCTGTGACAGGATTATGTCATTCACATAGTACTTTCTGTCTGTGAAAATAAACAGTCTCCTACTGACAGATATCATTCATGGTACTTTTTGATCTTGCAACAAACTTAAAAATAGTTACATAGTGATTGGTGCTCAAGGATAACAACTATAATACACAGCTAACAGGAAGAAACCTAATAAGTGGCCGGTGATTGCGTGATATGAGCCTCAATAATTTACTAGTTGAGAGTTATACGCAAGTAACTTTATTATTACTCAATGACTATACTTCATCACCGATCTCAGCCTCGTGTTTTCAATGTTTACGTGACGTAGAGAAATAGTAACTTTGTTTGTACTTTCTGGAAACACAAAAAAAAAAAAAAAAGGGGCAGATGTCGTCACCCGTTACGTCATCACCAGCTAAACAGTTAAACATTTGAGGTTATCAAACACGACTGGCAGGTTCGCGAGGCCACTCTTAAACACTTTCGAGTTGAAGCAACATCCTAGTGTCTGTATTGTGCCAACCCAGAGTTACTGTTACAAGGATAACTACAGCCGCATTAAAGTCGCTCCAAATCGAAAGTAAAGATAACCAGATTGGTTATATCATTCAACATTTAAAACTTAACAATGCATTTTACCGTTTTTTTAGTCTAATTAACATTCACATCATACATATTTACATTGTCAACTCTCAGTAGAAACCCTGGTTGCCATATACATTTAACATAATGCAAGTTCTGGAGAAAAAGTAAGAAACCACNCTTTACCGTTTTTTTAGTCTAATTAACATTCACATCATACATATTTACATAGTCAACTCTCAGTAGAAACCCTGGTTGCCATATACATTTAACATAATGCAAGTTCTGGAGAAAAAGTAAGAAACCACTGTCTTCTCCGGCTTAATGAATGTAACTCATAGAAACACAAAAGCATTTCTTAATTGGTCAAAGTTATGTTGTACTATCTTCGGAAGAACGAATGGAACTTAGGCCAAAGTACCAGATCGGTTGTGTTAACACCAAGTACAGAGTGCTCATTGTGCTTGTAGGAGAGTGTGTGGGCTAACATCTGGGAGTCGTGTGGAAAGGACACGCGCCAGTCGGTCAGGTTAGTACATTGGAAAACAGCGTTAATACTAATGTCGGAGACGTCTGCAGAAAGAACACATACAAGGCAATCTGATATGTGCACGTGCGGGCAAATATCCGGGAGTCCCGAGTGAGTGAAGAGGTTTGGGCGGCTCTTGAGAGCCGATGGGAGTCTTGAGGAAAGGATGCATGTCAGATGGTCTGGTATGAGCATGGAGTAGTGTGCGGACTACGTGTGAGAGTCCTTCGGAAAGGAAACATGTAAGCTGGTCTGGTATTTGCAGGGAGTAAAGTGTGCGGGATAATATATTTGGAGTCCTGAACAAAGGATGCATGCCAGGTGGTCCCGTTTGTGCATGGAGTAATGTGCAGACTAATGCGTGAGAGTACTGCGTAAAATACACATGTTAGCTAGCCAGGTATTTGCAGGAGTAAAGTATGCGAGATAACGTCTTTGAGTCCCAAGAAAAGGATGCATGCCAGGTAGGATATGGAGTACAATTGTGCGGACCAACGTCTGAGCGTCCCACAGAAAGTACGCACACAAGTTGGTCCGGTATCTGCATAGATTACATCATACAGGCTTATGTCTGGGAGTCCTGCAGAAAGGTTACATGCCAGGCGATGTGGAATGTGCATGGAGTACAGTGCACAGGCTTATGTCTGGGAGTCCTGTGGAAAGGACACATGTTAGTTGGTCTGGTATTTGCAGGGAGTACAGTGTGTGGGACAATGTCTTTGAATCATGAGGAGAGGACACATGTAAGATAGTCTTATACGTGCATTTAGTACAGTATGTTTACTATGTCTGTGAGTCTTGAGAAAAGAACACTTGCAAGACGGTCTGGCATGTGCATGGAAAATAGTGCTTGAGCTTATATCTGGCAGTCCTGTGGAAGGATTTGTGCAAGGTGGTCTGGTATGTGCAGGGAGTGCAGCATGCGGGCTAACGTCTGGGAGTCCTGCGAATAGAACATGTGCAAGGCATCCTGGTATGTATATGCACTGAATACAGCATGCAGACTAGTGTCTGGAAGTCCTGCGGACATTACTTGTGGTAGGTGGTTTAGTATTCGTAAGGAAGAGGTGCTGCCAACACTTAAGGATGTGTGGCTGGTGGAGAAAGTCATGAACTGGGACATGGTGCATTAGTTGACTCAGGACCTGCGCGGGTCCTTTCCAGCAGATCCACACGAGCCACCTCCGGCATTTGTCGAGCAGGATACGACAGTAATAGCCCCCTCTGTACGAAGATAACCAGTGTAGTCCCCAACGTTTTTTAGTATAACATAATTACACTCTTCTAGTAGACTAGACCTCGTAGGAAAAGCTAGAATTTAAAATATTGTGAAATTATAATATTTTAAGTTGGACTATTCGTCGTTCATTGTACTTTGTGTCCAGCTCATATAAGCAAAAAGTGTAAATTGAGCGACACCGTTTGGCTCAGGGGCGTGCCAGTACATTTGCACAGCCAAAGTTAATATCGGATGACCACTACACCAACAGCTCTCGCAGAGATTCAGTTTGAGTAGTTGCATTGTTTTTTGAAGTGTTCACCCTTTCCCTAAACACAAACAGTGACAATTCTTCGCGATACCACCCATAACATTCTTTATGACCGTCCACTGTGGAACTGAAACCATTTATTTTCTATTGTCAAGCAAGTCGCAAAGAGTCACTGTCAAGGAGCGGATGGCACCGAACTGGATAGTTCTGATACAACACAGTAATTAGTTCCGTTATAATCATGTTCTCGCACTGGTCGTAGTCAGTGATGGGGATAAAATAGCAGTCGACAAGAAGGGTTGGGTTCGAGAGCAGTCCTGGGAGTGTCGCACTATGAACAGGAGTTGCGATTAGTCGACCTCTGCCTCCTCGCGGAACAGGTACGTGGACCAGTAGACGAGGTTGAAGAGCGCAAACACTAGGGGGAAGGTGATCCTGGAGATGACATCGATCCTCTTGGAGCGCGTGGGGAACTTGGAGAGCCAGGTGCGGCAGCAGTTGTCCCTCTTGGGCTGCATGTGGATCTCGCAGGTGCGCGCATTCTCCAGGGATAGCGCATCGGCCGGGTGTCGCACCAGCGGCTTCTGACAACACCAGACGCACACAAACACTCTATCTGCATATAGATATTACACAGCAGGGGCATTAGGCGGGAAACCCAATTGCCCGGATAAGCAACAAACGAACACTGAAGCGAACTATCCCAACATTCGCCTAGGGTGATTTCGAAAAACCACGGGAATCGAACCCGAGTCTTACCGAATGCGAGCCCAGTGTGTTAAAATTGCCGACTTGCTGCGGCCAGTGAAGTCTGAAAACACACATTTTTAAAGGGCTTAAAACTGCCCCGTTTTTAATGTAGAAGGCCAAATGGCGGATGGGAAACTAAACAGTCTAAATTTACACCTAAAAAGACACACATGTACATTCTTGGCTTATCGCAATTTGAACCTGCAACATCGCAGTCACCTTACATACAAATTTCCTCTCTTACACTGGGGTTAAACTCTGCTAATAAAATAACGAAATATTGTTTTCAATACATGCTTAGAACAACGGCCATATGCTTGAACATACCTTAGAACTCTATACGACTGGTCGCAATTTTACTAAATCTATGAAATTACACGTAACTCTTGGCACATAATCAAGAAAATGGAATAATATATCAACTTAATTTCTATGATGCGTGACTTTTTATCTGATCCTGCAGTTCCACATACATTGTTTCTTTTAAACCAGATGTGATTTCTATAAGCTTCTCAAACAAATGTTTACTTCTTCCTGAAAAGGTAGTTTTTGTTTGACTAAAAAATCTCTGATTCGAATTGGCATATATTAACGAAACAGGATTATATAGAAAACTATTTTTCTGCATGCGGATTCGCCCACATGTACTACAACACAGCTACTATTTTCCTTTATCGAAGGACCTCCTTGTACACCACATTAGTGGTTTCGCCCTTAGGTGCTACTATTATCAAGTTGCTAGGTGAACTTAGTCTGGAGTAGACCATGTAGAGCTGCCCACATGAGAAGCAGCCTATCCCTGTCATTTTTAGCGACTGTCCCTGGACCTTATTTATATTCATAGCAAAACAGCCCTTGTATGGGAATTGCAGTCTTTTAAATTCGAACAGGTACTCAATGCAATGATGGTACACATGGTATGAAAACTGATCCCTCCCCCTGAGAACATCCAATGAAGACTGTGGTCTCGATTACATTTTATTTACAAAGCTTTCACGTGGAACAGGGTGCCGCTGCAGAGTTTTTGCAGGTTAAGGTTTTTGCAGTAACATTAATGGATTCCCAACCTTGAGGAGAAGCTTGTTCAGTGGTGGTCGAGGTGGGCGGATGCCGATGAGGAACTTCATAGGGCAATGGACTCAATCATTCATTTACACAATGTGTCTACAGATTTGTACTATATTTCTACTCCTTCGAACGACTTACACAAAATGTAATTAATGACTTGAGCCTTGTCATTATTTGGGGTCAAAATGGCACTCTCGCAAAGCCACTAGTAGATATGAGGATATATATGTTCTAAGAAAGCAACAAGCAACATCGCTTCTGTACTTGGGCCTGCATGTATGACCATATGTCGCTCAGATTCACGATATTCTCCATCTACAATTTTGAGTAGAAGATCAGACGATTGCCCAGCTGAGACATCAGCTCTTAAGCAGACCATCACATATTTTCTAAAAGATTGTTTCAAGATGAGAGGCCATAATATGAAGATTAGATGCACACATTTACCTCGTCAGCTCGAGTTCCTTTAGGCACTACAAGAAGAGTCTGTCGGAATTCTCTAGCAATTAGCATCGCGATTCTCCCCATCATGTCATCATTGCCCCTTATGTTTTTGAGGGTCCTGATCAGAGCCTCAAATCCTCCCCTGTGTGCCATAGTACCCTCATGCCAGACAAAAAGATTACAGTACTGCATCACTTGGACCATATTACGTCGTGTAGTCATGTTTCTCTCGGGGGTTCTTACTGAGGGGTAGCTTGAAGGTAGCATGAGCAGCCTTACCTCCCTCCAATAGTGTAGCAGTGATAGAAGATGCAACAGCTAGGGCGATGCCACGATCGCCCCTAACCTTTGTTGGGAGTAAGTTAATAAAAAAGGGTCTTCCCAGCCCTACCAGGAGTATTCAGAAAAAATACATGAACAGCACCAGATTCAACAATACATAATATCTAATGGCAAACAGAGAGTTCCTTGTCTGTTTGAGAAATTTCCTAATTGGTCACCACTTGTACCAAAGCTTCTGTGGCATAACTTGTTTTTCTCAGATAGTCGATGTTCTCCAAAACTTCTTCAGATCTTGTTGACTGATGTAAAACATACTGTGGCAAGAACCATCCTCATGGTGCAAACACTTCATTCTTAATCAGCTTCAGGAACCTATTATACACCTCTTTCATTTTATGTTGTGCTTTGCCCTGCAACTCCTTTTCCACCTGCCACTTTATTTCATCTGAGAGATTATCTCTCTATTTTTCTCAAAGACTCTGAGGTTCGGAGAGTTGACAATAAATGAAAAACAAAGTAAAGATCCACAGCAGCTTGTAGAAAAAATCGCATAGGGCAACTTCCTCCAAGGAAGTGTCCCAGTGTTCCAGCAAACCAATCTGCTCTCAAGACCTTGTCGTTAAGAGACGCCCAAATATCTCAACTCAACTCAACTCTACTCGAGCAAACCAAGGACCTTGCATGCAGGCTGGAATGTAGGACGAATACTCACAGCATTCAGAACCAAGAAAGATGCTGGGTCTCGAAATTCGTATAACAGCGATTGGAATTGATAAGACATAGTTTTATTTGGGTAGATGGTGTACACTTATCCCGATGCACTGCCTTTCTTAACCCCTGGCCAGCCATCGACCTGCTTTCCGTGTTTCCTTCTCGTGGATTTATTGTTATTTCACACGAAGTATGCATTGGCCTAATAACACAGAAGGGTTTCTGTAAAGTCGTATATTTTGAGTAGTTCAAAGGACACAAGTGTTGTGCGAAAAGGGTTACTTCCCACTCATCTGCAAGATATTGAAACCACACTGCACAGCAAGTCGCTAGGCATAATACTTTAACTTTGTTAATATACATCGTTTGTGTTCAACATGTTGCATTCCAAGGCACAAGCCACACTCATCTCTTGGGAAAAGTAAAGGAGATACCATGGGTTAACATAATCGGTCTATTGATGAATTCATCTTACAACCATCTTCAACTGGATAAGTGCAAATGTCTTGGTTGGCAAGGAGTTCACTGTCGTGGCTATCGATTTCTGTTGTTAATGGAGGTAGGTTATACCTTAAGTACAGATTATGATCTTTTATAAAAACTATCCTAGCACTAACTATTCTATTGTGATATCTTATACATTTGATATTTGATAACAGGAGACCGCAAGTGGGTATCTTCTTAGCAATAGTGAATATTGTCTGTTGTTGCTCATAGGCAGCTATGGTAATTTTCAATGGTCTTCTTCGTAACTACACCCTTATGACATATATGCATTCGTCCATACCATGCTTTCTGATGTTCGTCTATGTTATGTAGACACATCTTGTGGTAAATTTGTCCATTTATATAAAATTTGTAATATCTTATCCCTAGATTGTACTTTGGTTTCACCTCCTTTTAATCGAAATTCAAAGCAGCGTTCTGTTCTCTAATGTGTTCTTCATATTTTTTTCTTTTATATGAATTTGTTATTAATTTGTGTTTAAGAGAGTTTCGACTGCAGCTTTAAGTAAGACTTTTCCAACATGGCAGCATTTGGCGTAGCTAGAAAACTAGAGTTCATTCGACCATAAAAGAGCACTGCAGGAACTGCAAGCACGAGTCATACTTCTGCAAGTCTGCTTTTATTTGCGCCAGAAACCTATTCACTGAAACCATTACTTTTTAAGACTCACATCTCTCGCGTTTTCTCTTTTTTCTTCTGCAGACGATTCTGTTTTCCTTATCAACTCACTCCTCTTCTTCATTCGATAGAGTTTCTTTCACCTTCTTCAGGAGTCGTACCGTCGGATGATGGCCACATTACGTAGTCGTAACACATCGGGAGATGTGTGATTTGCACCACCAGTGGCATTACTAGGCGCCAAGCTTTAAAATATATTCCAATTAGCCATTACATGATTAACAAGAGATTTCCGAACTTCTATGTTTATTCTTGTATAAACAAAAATGTGGCAAGACAATGAATGAAAGAAGAAAGACGTATCTTCTGTGGGCACTTACCAGCAGCGAGGGCGCACACAGACTGGAGAACACACTCCTACCTGTAAGGCAGGAACAGATTGGCGGTGTCAGACCTGGTGTGGAGGTATCATGCCGCACGCCGCCACTTGTCAAAGGGTGAGAGTGTGAGCTGTCTTTGCCGCGGTCCCCCAATACCTCTGGTCGGGACAGCCCGGCCAGAGGAGGGGGACCATCCACTAGAGGAGTAGCTCTAAAAGAAAGCTGTTCCAGCACGAGTGTCCTTCACGGAGTGCGGGGAGTTGCCGGCCGGACTCGACTGAGGTGTCTCTAGCGACACGACTTCCTACCGGCGTGTCGTGACCATCACAGATTGACCTACCTCACACCAATACAACTGTCAAAGTCGCATGGTCAACAGTGACGAATGTGTTTGTTTACATCTTTGTTTCCACATGACAAGCCTTTTTTTATAACAATAAAATAATTTGACCAATTTAAATTTATTCTAATTGCTTTAAAAATTGTTTAGAGGAAGTACACAAGCATATTAAAGCGCTTGTTTACATAAAGTGTTTTCTAAACTGAATTCCTATCCACGTCGTTAATTGTAGCTGTATTGGCAGAAAAACAGTCCAATGTTAGAACACAGAGAGTGACTTCTGCGTACCTCGAACACGCACTCAACCTTATTTCCCTATATGTTAGCTACAATGGACAAATGGCCAGCGTAGCCTTCTGACAAAGGTAAAACGAGAATGTGAAAAGGTAAGAAAAATCGCAATTCCACCATGTCACTAATTTGTTCCTCTTGCAAGGGTTTGCAACTAGTTCAAAATTCATTATGCTCTGGGTGTGAAATCGATTAGAAAACTTCTGATGGGAAGAAATATTCTGCATCTCAAGAACACGACTTTAGTTCACAGCAGATGAGTTGGGACAAAGTAGGATTATAAAAGTTGTTACGTTAGGAGAACTCTTCAAAAGTGTATTACCATAAACAGCATTGTGATAATGAACGACCAGCAGTGAAACGAAGATATGGAAATACTGTAATTACACATATGACACGTCAGTGATTTAGGTAGGAAGGAAAATCATGTAAGTAATTATATATTTTGTTATATGCTCTCTGATATTACCACTGTTTCTGAATAAGGAAGATGTGCAATCCAACATCCACATCAACCTCCTCTGATAATCAAGCTTCATCATGACTTCTGTAAAAAATCTTTAGAAAATGAAATTAGTGCCCTAAATATTCCCTTTTTGTGTGGCTAAAACAAAATGAAGCAGCATTCAGAAAGCGAAAATTTTTAAGAATTATAATCTCTACTTGACTAACAGAATAGAAGGCTGTGTTTTGGAAATATCATTAATGTCCTATACTCTATGATCCTTGAGGCCAAGTAGAAGGAGAACAATATTTTGGAAGAGAAATTTACACCCCAGATATCCCACAAGCTGCTAACTGAGCCAAAGTGAAGAAATGTTCGCAAAGAGTTATCTTGTTCTCTATGTTTCACATTACTAAAGAATAGCAGTATTACGGATGCAAAACATGGCCTAGCTTCTTTACAGATCACATGGCTGTCAAAGTATGACCTGTGATCTTCGAGTTGCTAAGTTGAAAAGATCACATTTTGGAGGGGTCACATATGTCGTAGAGTCTGCATGGTCTGTGAGACCAAGTCAAAGGACAGCAATGCCCTTGGAAACACACGGCCAAGGAATGGAAGCAGTATTGGTGAGACGTTCAGAGAGGCCGAGTGCGAGAGGCAAGGCAGACGAATGGTGAATATGCTCCAGGACGAGATAGGCCGGCACGAGGGAGCTGAGGAATGGACGTGGACTCGAGGACCAGAGGCTCACCATGGCGAAGGTGGTGGTGCCATCCTCCAGGAGGTCAGCAGCCGCCTCCAGCGATGCGGCATGCTCCAGCTCGCACTGGCGCCGCTGCTTCTTCATGTTCTCGCGGTGCATGTCAGAGCGCGATGCATAGTTGACAAGTGCGAACTCGAGCAGCGCGCCGAACACGAAGGTGAGGCAGACGCCTGTCCACACATCGATGGCCTTGGTGTAGGAGACGGGCGGGAGGGAGGCGTTAATGCCCGAGGTCTGGGTGGCCATGGTGAGCAGGGTGGTGACCCCGAGGGACACTCGTGCCGGGACAGCATTCTGATCGAGCCAGAAGGACACCCACGAGACAATGACGAGCATGCAGCAGGGGATGTAGATCTGGATCAGGTAGTAGCTGAACTCCCTCTTGAAGAGCAGGTCCACCTTGAGGCAGCTATATTCGCCTGCAACACAACACCAGTAGCTATAGCATAGGTCACAGCCTCCTTCAACTAGAGCTGCTCTTACACGATGGTTAACGAATTTCGTACTAGACCTCGCATGCAACTCTCATACGAAACATATAGCATATTCCTATCTTTCTGACTTATCTACAGTTGGTTACATAACCAGCATGAAAAAACTAATATATTCGCTTGTTCCATGCACCTTGCATGAAATTGCGGGACATAATAAACGAGGTTTGGTCAAATGAAAAGGTGAAGAGAGCCCTCGATGACACAACACATGCACAAGTTAGATGTAATCACCGTGGGCCTAAAGGAAAAAATCGCATTGTATTGCAAGTTGGTGTATGTCTTTCTCAAAGAAGGCCTTGGGTCATGAGAGTAATCCACCATTCATAGTGTCCTTCACCTCAGTGTCCAAAGCAAACTCAATAACTTCAAATTATTTTTGAAATGGTAAAATGTGTGGAAGTCACAGTGTGACAGGTCCGAACTGTACATATGAGAGCATAGCTATTGTTCACTGGGACATGCGTGATAGCATTATCGTGCAACAACACAACATTCATGCTCACCATTCTACAATTTTTGTTCTTTCTGGCACGATGGGGAGATTGCAATGTATCACAATATGTCTGACTGTTGATGTTGGCTCCACGTTCAAGGAATTCAACCAGCAGCGGTCCTTGGCCATCGTAGAGGATGGGGTTCATGACCTTCCCTGCTCTTGGCACAGCTTTGAATTTCTTTGGTGGGTGAGATGCAGAATGTTTCTACTGCATGTTGGTTCGTTTTGTCTCGGGTTCAAATGGATGCAAGTAGAGCGATTATGGGGACTTTGAAATATCGGGGCCTGGGACCGGAGCATCGCAGATGTTCGTTATCTATCATTCTGGTCTGCCGGTGGCCATAATGGATCCAGGTGACCTTTATATTTGACCTTGACAATGGCAACCTTTGACCTTGACCCCGTTGGTTTTTAACATTGGAATCTAAAATATTAAAACAAATTATAAACGGGCGCAGACGTCGCGAGGGTTGCTCGGCGGGCCTTGCACCAACCCCTGCAATGCGACGTGTCGGGAACCCAGATGGTGTAGCCCTCTAAACACTCCTTGCACGGGAGGCAGTCACGCATATCTTCGTCCTGCTGCAGGTAGGCCTGAATATACTTGAATACGGTCGAAATTTCGTAACGTGCGTAGACCAGTAGAAATTCTTTCAGCAGGTATGGAAACTCGTCTCGTTTGTCCAAGGCACTAAGCAAGTGCACCCTTCCAAATGCCAAAATGGCTGAAAATAATTTATGTCCACTCGGACAACAAGTGTACATTTCTAAGAGCTAGATAAATTACTGATTTCCCGAGGAGGCCCGGGGTGCGTCTTATAAAGAGTTTTTAAGGGGAAAAAATAGTTTGCCTCCGCAATTTAAGTAGGCCACCGTTTGGTCGGAACGAAGGTTTCCGTAAACACCCATGTATTTATCCAATGAGAAACAATGGCGGAGCAATTAAGTATATTGGAAAGGGGTGGGCATTAACCAACGAGAATCATGGGTGGGGCATTTGGTCAATTAAATATATTGGAAGGCAGGAGGTGGAGGGGTCACTCGTCTGCTGGGCGCGGTGATGAAGACAGCACTAGCAATGTAAAACAAACTACAAACGAAAAAATCAAGATGGTGGTCGAGCGAAGGTGAGATACAAACTCCAGTAATGTAATAACAAATGACAAACGAAAAAACCAAGATTGTGTGATGACTGTGATGCCTATCATGATGGCGGCCTGCATCGACAAAGATGGCAGATGGCTGCACCTACCAATATGGTGGACTGCACCGACCAAAATTGTGGAATAAGTATGGGAGGAGGGGGTGTGATAAACCTCCGGAAATTTAAATTATTTTGTAAAATAAATTTTTAAAATAATTTTTAAATAATTTTCTAAGACGTTTTAAATATTATTTTTGGATTAATTTATTATTTTTTGGGTTTTAAGGTCAAATATCACAGGGTAAAGGTCAACAGTCAANTATTATTTTTTGGGTTTTAAGGTCAAATATCACAGGGTAAAGGTCAACAGTCAAGGTCACCTGGATCCATTATGGCCTCCAGCTGNTTGGGTTTTAAGGTCAAATATCACAGGGTAAAGGTCAACAGTCAAGGTCACCTGGATCCATTATGGCCTCCAGCTGACTGGAATGACAGAGCACGAACACTTCCGATGCTCCGGTCCCAGGTATCGATGCGCCAAATTCCCCATAATTCCTCAACTGATGCACCAGTTTTCGTCACCCACTACTCACCTGGTAAAGAGCATGAGGTCGTGTTGAAGCATCAGCAAATGCTGAAGTGAGAGACCTTTTCGCAGACTCGTTTGCTCCTCCTATAACATGTTCGGTACGCATTGCGCGTGAACTTTGCTGCCCAAGTGCTCTAATGGCTGACACCGAGTCATACACCGCGTGGAGAGTAGACGATCACTTCTCACAAGTCGTTCCATTTGTGCGATGAGGTCGAGAGTGATCCTTACGGTCGCTTGTACAGGTCGTTGACCATCCACCAAGGTTTTGCACCCTTCGCGGAACCGCAATGACCATTTGTGCAGTTTTCCGTTCGCCATACACTGCAATCATCCTGCAACAAATGTCTATGGGTATGGTGCTTTCAGTGGCTAGGAACCCTGAAAGTGCTAGTTATCCTTCCGCAAACGGTATTTTGATTCGAAACGTCATTATCGTTTGCTTCACAACTGGACAGCCAGCCTACCCGAACTACTTATTATCATAGCTTACTCTGTGAAAACGCACGAAGCCGTTCTGATGTACTACGTCTGTAATATTTATTAAATTGCGCGGTGTCAAATACCCCAGTCGGNAAAACGCACGAAGCCGTTCTGATGTACTACGTCTGTAATATTTATTAAATTGCGCGGTGTCAAATACCCCAGTCGGTCCAGCGTATCGTGTGGGATATCTACTGTGCAGCTATCATCACCTTTTAATTTGACCAACCCTAATATCTCCTGATTTTGTAATAGCTCTGCCTTGAACGAGAGNTGCAGCTATCATCACCTTTTAATTTGACCAACCCTAATATCTCCTGATTTTGTAATAGCTCTGCCTTGAACGAGAGAGTCTCGTACGAAATTCAGCGCAATGTCACCACCTTGCATGAATCTAGCCTGTCTCTTGCGTCGAGAAAAATGTGCTTAATACTGCAGCCTGTGCAATCGTAGGATTCACCCGGCAAAGAGCCACGTGCCACTAACGTAAACACAACTGTTTCGTAGACAGCAGAGCAGTTTCCACAGTCGGCTTTCTGCGCACTGTGTCCTGTGCAATCATACAACGATGGGGATTCGCCCGGCAAAGAGCCACGTGCCACTAACGTAAACACAACTGTTTCGTAGACAGCAGAGCAGTTTCCACAGTCGGCTTTCTGTGCACTGTGTCCTGTGCAATCATACAACGAGGGGGATTCGCCCGGCAAAGAGCCACGTGCCACTAACGTAAACACAACTGTTTCGTAGACAGCAGAGCAGTTTCCACAGTCGGCTTTCTGCGCACTGTGTCCTGTGCAATCATACAACGATGGGGATTCGCCCGGCAAAGAGCCACGTGCCACTAACGTAAACACAACTGTTTCGTAGACAGCAGAGCAGTTTCCACAGTCGGCTTTCTGCGCACTGTGTCCTGTGCAATCATACAACGAGGGGGATTCGCCCGGCAAAGAGCCACGTGCCACTAACGTAAACACAACTGTTTCGTAGACAGCAGAGCAGTTTCCACAGTCGGCTTTCTGCGCACTGTGTCCTGTGCAATCATACAACGAGGGGGATTCGCCCGGCAAAGAGCCACGTGCCACTAACGTAAACACAACTGTTTCGTAGACAGCAGAGCAGTTTCCACAGTCGGCTTTCTGCGCACTGTGTCCTGTGCAATCATACAACGAGGGGGATTCGCCCGGCAAAGAGCCACGTGCCACTAACGTAAACACAACTGTTTCGTAGACAGCAGAGCAGTTTCCACAGTCGGCTTTCTGCGCACTGTGTCCTGTGCAATCATACAACGAGGGGGATTCGCCCGGCAAAGAGCCACGTGCCACTAACGTAAACACAACTGTTTCGTAGACAGCAGAGCAGTTTCCACAGTCGGCTTTCTGCGCACTGTGTCCTGTGCAATCATACAACGAGGGGGATTCGCCCGGCAAAGAGCCACGTGCCACTAACGTAAACACAACTGTTTCGTAGACAGCAGAGCAGTTTCCACAGTCGGCTTTCTGCGCACTGTGTCCTGTGCAATCATACAACGAGGGGGATTCGCCCGGCAAAGAGCCACGTGCCACTAACGTAAACACAACTGTTTCGTAGACAGCAGAGCAGTTTCCACAGTCGGCTTTCTGCGCACTGTGTCCTGTGCAATCATACAACGAGGGGGATTCGCCCGGCAAAGAGCCACGTGCCACTAACGTAAACACAACTGTTTCGTAGACAGCAGAGCAGTTTCCACAGTCGGCTTTCTGCGCACTGTGTCCTGTGCAATCATACAACGAGGGGGATTCGCCCGGCAAAGAGCCACGTGCCACTAACGTAAACACAACTGTTTCGTAGACAGCAGAGCAGTTTCCACAGTCGGCTTTCTGCGCACTGTGTCCTGTGCAATCATACAACGAGGGGGATTCGCCCGGCAAAGAGCCACGTGCCACTAACGTAAACACAACTGTTTCGTAGACAGCAGAGCAGTTTCCACAGTCGGCTTTCTGCGCACTGTGTCCTGTGCAATCATACAACGAGGGGGATTCACCCGGCAAAGAGCCACGTGCCACTAACGTAAACACAACTGTTTCGTAGACAGCAGAGCAGTTTCCACAGTCGGCTTTCTGTGCACTGTGTCCGCATCATGGGTAACACTGTAATGACATCCAGACTTGCATCAAGTGACATTGCTATTACGATGCCAGTTTACTGTGTATCAAATAAAAGTATCCCAACTTCAGTAATCACCCGTTTTGAGCATTGCAATTTTAATAAGATGTAAAACAGAAACTGTTTTTCATAGTTTATAGTTGGTAACACTACTGCAGACGTGGGACTTCAAATTCAACTTACTCCATGTAAGCTAACGATGACGAATATCATTTAAAGCTAATTTCAAAAGTGACTAATGGCAATCCAGCTGTTCCAATATACTAATGCGAAGAACTTTTGTCAGCCTTTTTTCCTAGCTCAAGCAAATATGAACTGCCAGTGAAATATATATGCCAGACGTGGTGTTGTGCCAATATACTAATTCTTATTTGGTTGCAGTAGGTTTTCGCCAAACATTGTCACCCAAGACTGTCATAAGAAAACCTGTAATGTTCGCCAAAATATAGAGAAAAGAGAATAATTTATTGATGCGGGGCAAGCACAGAAACAAAAGGCAATATTGTAACTGTTTGCACACGCTGCAAAATCAGAGTCCAACTTACAAGGAAGAATTTAAGAAACAGCATGTTAATAGCACAAATTAAACTAAACAAATGTATAGAATCTTAGGCCTCTATATATAATTATTTTAGAGTCAAAGTATGTATTGCTAACGCGAAACCTTACATTCTGATTTGTTAAATACAGTTAAACCCTACATGAAGCAGCTATCCTGCCAATTCTTGGAAGTCACAGAAATTCATATTAAAGTATGTGACATTTTGCAGCTACTATATATTATATTAACAGTCAGAGAAACCAAATTTTACAGACCCTACTAAAACTGTTTCCAAAAACTTGTCGGCTATAGTGTCTTTATTTTGTATTGTAAGACTATCAATGCATTCGTACTGTCGTACATTTACTTAAATAGCGGCTAAAGGAATGACAGTGCTGTCATTTTGTAAATACGGTACTTGCTTTGATGACGGAAAAATGCCTACACGCGGTTGTGTTTCTGTCCAAAATATTGACTTTTAACAGTGAACTTCGTATCGAAGAGAAAATTCCGGAGAGTACCGGCTTACTTGATAAAACAGAGGACTCTGATGGACCCGGACTGCAAAGGCAAGGAAGGAACTGTGGAGTTGTGACGTAGCGCATTCACGCGCGCGTGCTGCGGGAACTCGCTACCACTAAGCCACTCAGCGACGTGCTGCAGTCTTACCAGTGTTCGTCTTGCTGTTGCAATAGTCGGTGAGGAACTTCTCGAGCGTGAACCTGGGCAGGTGCAAGTTCTTCACGACTTGGACTGGATCGCCGTCCTTCCACAGGAACACCAGGTCGTCTGTCGTCCAGCCATCTGTACACAGCACATCAACTCCCTGTCACAAACCTGCACATCACCCAGCTTAGCCGTCGAGACTTGGTCAGCCTTCGTCTGTTCTGCACGGTGTCACCTTGTTAGTGTAGGATGCAAGCATTTGCACACATATGCATATTCAATTACAGTCTCATTAGTGTCCAAAAATTCTCCTGTTACAGAATCTGTAAATGTTTGCTGGGACGAAAGTTATAAGCAAAAACATTGCGAAGTGGAAATTATTCTGTATTCTTAGCCGTTAACGGTAGTTACAATGTATAATTTAAAGTATTAATCTAACTGAGTATATGCCAGGTGACTCATTTAACCCAAGACTACGGAATAACGCAAAATAGATGCATCGTACGACAAAAAGTGTCTAAGAAGTAAACCCTCGCTGTTTTCTAGGGGGAAATTCAAGTCTGCTAAAGTTAACTCACCTTCGCCTCACATTGAGTGTAGCAGGATGGGGGCGTTGAATTATCAAATGCACACCTCCATAATTTATTGCAAATTTGGGTTCTACATCAATACATATTATTGCTCATGTGTGCATGCACCTAATGTGAACTTTAATGAACATGTTTGAGGCACGTGCAACCAACGGAAGCTACATACAGCCCATTAACTTTAATGGTCTAGATATTAACCATTTAGAGGATGAATACAGTATTCGTAATATTTTTCGTTAATGTACGTCTGTCTTTTGTTAACCCTTCTGGGAGGCCACTTCAAAGTTACAGTGGGAATTTAAGAGCCGAGTGTTTCCAGCCCCAGGGTAGCCTAGCCTCGCTTGAAGAGCAGAAATGCGCGCCTCTAGCTGATCTTTCATAATTTGATAATGATGAAGTATTTTTGCGTTTTCAGTCATTGTTAGGTAAGAGTGGAGATGTATATGTGTATCGTAGGAGTTTCACGTAAATGGGTAATTGGTCATGGACTCGTCCATTTCCGTCGGTGTTTCTCCTTCCCAGTACAATCATACGAACCAGGTAATTCAAACAACCAAGCGAGTGGTACTGTTGTAGAAGGGGGGGGGGGGTATTGTCACCACTGGGCTACACGTGGTACAGCGAGCCTTTTTCATATCCGTTAATGGACTATCCAAGACTCATTGAAGGTTGTTAGCGCGGTGGCATTACATATATAGCTAGAGTGGAGGGTAATGGAGAGATATGGGTGGCTCTTAATATAGAGGTCTTGAGAGCCGATGAGGGTGAAACGAGGTAAGTATGGAGCCGCGCCGGAATGCAAGAGCGGGGGAAACTGAAAATCCCGAGAACACCTGCGGACGGCACGATTTCCACATGCATAAAACCAGGAGCGACCCCGCCTGGAATCGAACCTGGTTCGCCTAAGGCGGGAGGAGAGTAGTCTAACCACTACATAACCACGGCCCCTATTTAGGAATAGTCTGGAGTAAATTATCACTCCCTGTCTAACAACCCGTTACCGGTTACCTAGCTCTTTGGCGAACCGCTGTTACTTTTACTGGACGCCAGATGGAGAAGGCTTTAGCCGTGTTTGTTATATAGAGAGAGAAAAAGAGAAAGAGAGAGGAAGGGAGAGAGAAAAAGAGAGACAAAGAGACGAGTAACTCGAACTCGAGTCTTAACATTAATCAGTAGCTACTCCCCTGGAGTGCGTATATTCCTTCTGCTGCACCCGGGAAATTCATTACTTGTGTGGCAAGAACATCCTATCTGTGACGTTATAAAATACTGCATACATCAAATGACTGACCTAGAAGGTAACACTTATTAAAAGAGTTATGTCATACTTATATTTCATTGGATGATACGTTTGTAAACTCTGATGGTGTGTTTTCGTCACAAAAGTAAGCTTCATCTAAGTAAGTTTAAGAATGCTGGCAATTAAGATGCTTTACACATTCTAAGCGTAACTTACACAAATATGGATACCTGCATCTTAACTGCAGTCAGTTTGATAATATAAGTTCTTTCCTACTTCGCTAGTCGTTACCTCACCAGGGGCCGGTCACACTATACGCAGTTTTACATTAAAACTTTCGCAGATATGGAAACAGTTTAATTTCCGTGAAACTTCGTGTTTACAGGGTTATTAGTGAGGATTTTCCTAACCGGTGAGTAACATTTGGCAAATGATCATTTATATATCACCAGATTTGTAGTGGAGGCTTAAGCTGGTAATTGCGAAACAGTGAAATTTCATTTATAGTTTTAATTTGATGTTACTTTAATTGTGTTAGGAATTGTCGGTAACAATTAAAATTCTACGTTTGTATTGCAGGATAATTTTAACAGCTAATAATCTTCAGAAAATTTTATTTGTTCCGAAAATTTCAACTCGGAGATGAGAAATGAACGAGATGTGAATCTAGCGAGCGGCAACCTGGCTTGTGAGACCGCAGGCGTAGAACTACATACCTACACGAGTGCATGTGTCCAGTAAACATTATCCACAATATTGTGTGTTACGTCCATAAATCTTAGGCGAATGCTCGATCTCTGTAAGGTTAGGATTTATTTGGTTGTGGAAGATGAGGTTCATAGTGCCAGACGAGAAACGCGAACAACAGTACCTCGCAACGGCGATTGTGCCTTTGGCTATCTGAGGTGCACGGATCTACATTTAGCAGTGAGGGTAGAGGAAACACGCAGCATTACGTCACAGCGTGGTCGACACATCTGCACTACCCGTGTCTACAGAAGTACACTCAGCTCACATCTGCACTACCCGTGTCTACAGAAGTACACTCAGCTCACATCTGCACTACCCGTGTCTACAGAAGTACACTCAGCTCACATCTGCACTACCCGTGTCTACAGAAGTACACTCAGCTCACATCTGCACTACCCGTGTCTACAGAAGTACACTCAGCTCACATCTGCACTACCCGTGTCTACAGAAGTACACTCAGCTCACATCTGCACTACCCGTGTCTACAGAAGTACACTCAGCTCACATCTGCACTACCCGTGTCTACAGAAGTACACTCAGCTCACATCTGCACTACCCGTGTCTACAGAAGTACACTCAGCTCACATCTGCACTACCCGTGTCTACAGAAGTACACTCAGCTCACATCTGCACTACCCGTGTCTACAGAAGTACACTCAGCTCACATCTGCACTACCCGTGTCTACAGAAGTACACTCAGCTCACATCTGCACTACCCGTGTCTACAGAAGTACACTCAGCTCACATCTGCACTACCCGTGTCTACAGAAGTACACTCAGCTCACATCTGCACTACCCGTGTCTACAGAAGTACACTCAGCTCACATCTGCACTACCCGTGTCTACAGAAGTACACTCAGCTCACATCTGCACTACCCGTGTCTACAGAAGTACACTCAGCTCACATCTGCACTACCCGTGTCTACAGAAGTACACTCAGCTCACATCTGCACTACCCGTGTCTACAGAAGTACACTCAGCTCACATCTGCACTACCCGTGTCTACAGAAGTACACTCAGCTCACATCTGCACTACCCGTGTCTACAGAAGTACACTCAGCTCACATCTGCACTACCCGTGTCTACAGAAGTACACTCAGCTCACATCTGCACTACCCGTGTCTACAGAAGTACACTCAGCTCACATCTGCACTGCCCGTGTCTACAGAAGTACACTCAGCTCACATCTGCACTACCCGTGTCTACAGAAGTACACTCAGCTCACATCTGCACTACCCGTGTCTACAGAAGTACACTCAGCTCACATCTGCACTACCCGTGTCTACAGAAGTACACTCAGCTCACATCTGCACTACCCGTGTCTACAGAAGTACACTCAGCTCACATCTGCACTACCCGTGTCTACAGAAGTACACTCAGCTCACATCTGCACTACCCGTGTCTACAGAAGTACACTCAGCTCACATCTGCACTACCCGTGTCTACAGAAGTACACTCAGCTCACATCTGCACTACCCGTGTCTACAGAAGTACACTCAGCTCACATCTGCACTACCCGTGTCTACAGAAGTACACTCAGCTCACATCTGCACTACCCGTGTCTACAGAAGTACACTCAGCTCACATCTGCACTACCCGTGTCTACAGAAGTACACTCAGCTCACATCTGCACTACCCGTGTCTACAGAAGTACACTCAGCTCACATCTGCACTACCCGTGTCTACAGAAGTACACTCAGCTCACATCTGCACTACCCGTGTCTACAGAAGTACACTCAGCTCACATCTGCACTACCCGTGTCTACAGAAGTACACTCAGCTCACATCTGCACTACCCGTGTCTACAGAAGTACACTCAGCTCACATCTGCACTACCCGTGTCTACAGAAGTACACTCAGTGGACGTTTCAATATTTCAGTTTTGTAAGAAACGTTTTTTTTCTTAAAACAGGGATGACTAGGCGATTAAATTTCCTTATAACATGTCATAAAAGACGGTTGCGGAAAATNTTTTTTTTCTTAAAACAGGGATGACTAGGCGATTAAATTTCCTTATAACATGTCATAAAAGACGGTTGCGGAAAATCCCGCAATTTCGGTTGTAGTTACGTCAGATTTAAAACACGAGCACGTGGCAGTCACATTTGTCAACGACGGCACTAACGTTTATTACACACGTCTTGACAGATTTCCGAGTCAGTTGACGATATCCGGTCAAGGGCAACACTTTACTCACTGCAGCAGTTAGTGCACACATGCCTGTGGTGCAATGTGGAATATAGCCTGGAAGTTATTTCAATATCTTGGTTTCCATATTCCTAGTAATAAGACTAGGTCATCGGTACAATTCAAATTGCAAAGTCACATAGACATAATCTCAACACTCTTAGATGCATGTGGTCTTGAGCGGGTGAGGTTGGATGTGCAGTGTTTTATTTTATTATTTTACTTTGTTAGGATAGTAGACTATAATTATTGTAAAATTTAAAAGGGAAATTAATAGAAGAAAAACCAATGGGAAATTAATTTACTAGAGTACATTAAATGGAATCATGATGATAACAGTTTTTTTTATCCAACGATGTCTATAAATTAATTATAAGGCGAATATTTGGCTTCCTCTTAAAATGAGCTTGTATGTCAAATAATTTTTCATTGATTTTCTTTGAATTATTTATATGGCCAACCAATATTTGAAAATTTACGCTACTTTTCCCAGTTAAAACTTAATGGTAAGCAAAACCAACGTCACACTACAGGGGAGACCAGCGTCATTATAAAGGGAAGATCAGTGTCACACTATACAAAAGATCAGCGTCACACTTCAGGGAAGACCAGCACCACACTAAAGGAAAGACCAGCGTGACACTACAGGGAAGATCAGTGTCACACTACAGGGAAGATCTGCGTCATACTACAGGGAAGACCAGCGTCACACTACAGGTAAGAACAGCGTCACACTACAGGGAAGAACAGCGTCACCTTAAAGGGAAGATCAGCGTCACACTAAAGGGAAGACCAGCGTCACACTAAAGGGAAGACCAGCGTCACACTAAATGGAAGAATAACGTCACACTATAGGGAAGACCGCGTCATACTACAGGGAAGAGCAGCATCACACTAAATGGAAAATCAGCGTCAACCTAAAGGGAAGGCCAGCGCCACATTACAGGGAAGACCAGCATCACACTAAAGGGAAGACCAGCGTCACACTACAGGGGAGATCAGTGTCACACTACAGGGAAGATCTGCGTCATACTACAGAGAAGACCAGCGTCATACCACAGGGAAGATCAGCGTCACACTACAGGGAAGAACAGCGTCACACTAAAGGGAAGACCAGCGTCACACTAAAGGGAAGACCAGCGTCACACTAAATGGAAGACCAGCGTCACACTACAGGGAAGACCAGCGTCACACTATAGGGAAGACCAGCATTACACTACAGGGAAGACCAACGTCACACTAAATGGAAGACCAGAGTCACACTTAAGGGATGATAAGCATCACATTAAAGGGAATACCAGCATCACCTTACAGAGAAGACCAGTTTCACACTACACGGAAGATCAGCGTCACACTTCAGGGAAAATCAGCATCACACTAAAGAGAAGACCAGCGGCACAGTAAAGGGAAGACTAGCGTCACACTACAGAGAAGATCAGCGTCACACTACAGGTATGATAAGCGTCACACTAAAGGGAAGACTAGTGTCACACTACAAGGAAGACCAGCGTCAAACTACAGGGAAGAGCAGCATCATACTAAAGGGAAGACCAGCTTCACACTACGGGGAAGACCAGCATCACACTTAAGGGAAGACCAGAGTCAGACTACAGGGAAGATCAGCATTACACTACAGGGAAGATCAGCATCACACTACAAGGAAAACCAGCATCACATTACAGGGAAGACCAGCATCACACTAAAGGGAAGACCAGCGTCACACTACAGGGAAGAGCAGCATTACACTAAATGGTAAATCAGCGTCAATCTAAAGGGAAGGCCAGCGCCACACTACAGGGGAGATCAGCATCACACTAAAGGGAAGGCCAGCGCCACACTACAGGGAAGACCATCATCACACTAAAGGGAAGAACAGCATCACACTAAAGAGAAGACCAGCGTCATACCACAGGGAAGATCAGCCTCACACTAAAGGGAAGACCAGCGTCACACTACAGGGAAGAACAGCGTCACACTTCAGGGAAGACCAGCGTCACACTAAAGGGAAGACCAGTGTCACACTAAATGGGAAATCAGCGTCAATCTAAAGGGAAGGCAAGCGCCACACTACAGAGGAGATCAGCGTCACACTAAAGGGAAGACCAGCGTCACACTCAAGGGACGACCAGCGTCACACTATAGGGAAGACAGCGTCATACTACAGGGAAGAACAGCGTTACACTAAAGGGGAGACCAGCGCCACACTACAGGTATGATAAGCGTCACACTAAAGGGAAGACTAGTGTCACACTACAAGGAAGACCAGCGTCAAACTACAGGGAAGAGCAGCATCATACTAAAGGGAAGACCAGCTTCACACTACGGGGAAGACCAGCATCACACTAAATGGAAGATCAGAATCACACTAAAGGGAAGACCAGCGTTACAGTACAGGGAAGGCCAGCATCGCACAAAGGGAAAGACCAGCATCATACTAAATGGAAGACCAGTGTCACACTACAGGGAAGACCAGCATCACACTAAAGGGAAGACCAATGTCACGCTACAGGGAAGACCAACGTCACACTACAGTGAAAACCCGCATCACACTAAAGGGAATACCACCATCACACTACTGGGAAGAGCAGTGTCAAACTAAAGGGAAGATCAGCATTACACTACAGGAAACACTAGCATCACACTAAAGATAAGACCCGCATCACACTACAGGGAAGACCAGCGTCATGCTACACAGAAGACCAGCATCGCACTAAAGGAAAGACCAGAGTCATACTACAGGGAAGAGCAGTGTTACACTAAATGGGAAATCAGCGTCAATCTAAAGGGAAGGCAAGCGCCACACTACAGGAGAGATCAGCATCACACTAAAGGGAAAACCAGCGTCACATTAGAGGGAAGAACAGCGTCACACAAAAGGGAAGACCAGCATCACACTACAGGAAAGACCAGCGTCATACTACAGGAAAGACCAGCGTCACACTAAAGGGAATACCAGAGTCATACTACAGGAAAGACTAGCATCACACTACAGGGAAAACCAGCATCGTATTACAGGGAAGACCAGCGTCACACTATAGGAAAGACCAGAGTCACACTACAGGAAAGACCAGCATCACACTTAAGGGAAGACCAGAGTCAGACTACAGGGAAGATCAGCATTACACTACAGGGAAGATCAGCATCACACTACAAGGAAAACCAGCATCACATTACAGGGAAGACCAGCATCACACTAAAGGGAAGACCAGCGTCACACTACAGGGAAGAGCAGCATTACACTAAATGGTAAATCAGCGTCAATCTAAAGGGAAGGCCAGCGCCACACTACAGGGGAGATCAGCATCACACTAAAGGGAAAACCAGCGTCACACTAAAGGGAAGACCAGCATCACACTAATGGAAGAACAGTGTCACACTAAAGAGAAGACCAGCGTCATACCACAGGGAAGATCAGCGTCACACTAAAGGGAAGACCAGCGTTACACTACAGGGAAGAACAGCGTCACACTTCAGGGAAGACCAGCGTCACACTAAAGGGAAGACCAGTGTCACACTAAATGGGAAATCAGCGTCAATCTAAAGGGAAGGCAAGCGCCACACTACAGGGGAGATCAGCGCCACACTACAGGGGAGATCAGCGTCACACTAAAGGGAAGACCAGCGCCACACTAAAGGGAAGACCGGCGTCACACTACAGGGAAGATCAGCATCACACTTAAGGGAAGACCAGCATCACACTAAAGGGATGACCAGCATCACACTGTAGGGAAGACAGCGTCATACTACAGGGAAGATCAGTGTCACACTACAGGGAAGATCTGCGTCATACTACAGGGAAGACCAGCGTCACACTACAGGTAAGAACAGCGTCACACTACATGGAAGAACAGCGTCACCTTAAAGGAAGATCAGCGTCACACTAAAGGGAAGACCAGCGTCACACTAAAGGGAAGACCAGCGTCACACTAAATGGAAGAATAACGTCACACTATAGGGAAGACCGCGTCATACTACAGGGAAGAGCAGCATCACACTAAATGGAAAATCAGCGTCAACCTAAAGGGAAGGCCAGCGCCACACTACAGGGAAGACCATCATCACACTAAAGGGAAGACCAGCGTCACACTACAGGGGAGATCAGTGTCACACTACAGGGAAGATCTGCGTCATACTACAGAGAAGACCAGCGTCATACCACAGGGAAGATCAGCGTCACACTACAGGGAAGAACAGCGTCACACTAAAGGGAAGACCAGCGTCACACTATAGGGAAGACAGTGTCATACTACAGGGATGATCAGCATCACACTAAAGGGAAGACCAGCGTCACACTAAAGGGTAGACCATCGTCACACTATAGGGAAGACAGCGTCATACTACAGGGAAGAACAGTGTCACACTAAAGGGAAGACCAGCGCCACACTAAAGGGAAGACCAGCGTCACACTAAAGGGTAGACCATCGTCACACTATAGGGAAGACAGCGTCATACTACAGGGAAGAACAGTGTCACACTAAAGGGAAGACCAGCGCCACACTAAAGGGAAGACCAGCGTCACACTACAGGGAAGACCAGCGCCACACTACAGGGAAGAGCAGCGTCACACTAAAGGGAAGATCAGCGTCATACTACAGGGAAGACCAGTATCACACAACAGGGAAGATCAGCATCACACTACAGGGAAGACCAGCGTTACACTAAAGGGAAGACCAGCGTCATACTACAGGGAAGATAAGCGTCACACTAAAGGGAAGACCAGCGCCACACTACAGGGAAGAGCAGCGTCACACTAAAGGGAAGATCAGCATCACACTACAGGAAAATTTCATATTGGTTTTATGCTACCCTCAAAAATAACGTTTTGCTTACAATAGCTGAAAAGTGTTTATACATAATGGAATTATGTGTGCACACATAAACTTAATATATACATTAAATTCCTGCAGCAATTTTATTCAGCGACCAGTTGTGTACACACTGCAGTTCTCATACACACAAAACTGTCTCTTGACTAACCCTAGTTACTTGTGAATACTAAGTCCTAACTAGCCTACCGCTGCTGCCTCCAATACCCACACAGCGACATATATTTGCATGTATTTTTGAATTTAGTTCCTCACAAAATATATAATTAAAATATTCATAATTCTTGTAAAACGTTTTTAAAGCAACTTTCCCTAGGCATTGGGTTTTAATGAAACCTCTGTGTGATATGGCATAATTTTAATAACTACTTCTGGCAGTTAACCATCCGTAGTAAACAACGTGTGCTGATGAGCTGAACATTTTCGGAATGAACCTCGGAACAGACTGAACCACTGAAGCCGTAGTTGTGCGCTTCTGTCTGGTCGCCATTTCTGAGCATGCGCGTAGTCACGTGGCATCTACCAACCTAACAGGATTCCCTGAACCAACCTAACAAAGTGGGTGGAAATACGTGTTTTTGCAGTTTTACTAACATAGGATAGTTGTAGAGTAAGTGGGTAGTTTCCACGTACACAAACAGTACCTATGGGCTTGATTGCCACCAGACACTCACGGAAAGAGTTAATGACATTAACTGCAATGTTTACGGACATACTGAATGACATGTCCCCAGTAAAGTTGACATACAAATATGAGAAGTAGCCTCACATCTTCACATCGTATTACATGCGTGCCGTTCAAATATGCAAACAATTAGTTTTATTTTACTTTAGGTTTCGGTTTGTTTATGCTCACGAGGGCAAAATGTTGCATATTATAGGTTGTTCACGGCAAAGTGTGACAATTTCTGATACACCTGCTTATGATCTACTTTTTCTTAGTTTTGTATACATCCACCATATATACACTTTACGTTGCCATACGTTTTCAAGTGAAAACGTGATATTGTCTAGAAAAAAAAACTGAATGAGCTGCTGATATGCCAATTAGCACTGTAATGTGTGTAATGCAGAAACCACTAACTTAATTATACATAAGATTAAAAATAACACTTCGAATTCAACGTCGAGACAGAGAGCTATCTTACTTACTTCATTGCCAAGTAAACTGTGAGCCCACATGCCACTGTGTGTGGGCAGTGATAATAATTATCAAATGTTAATTTAAAAGTGCATTCCTATACCATGAAAAGCCTATAGTAACATACACACGTGGCTAACAACTTTTTAATAACGATTGAACCAGCGCATGGATACAGTGAGAGGGTCCGTGGACACAATAAGAGGGTCCATGGACACAATAAGAGGGACCATGGATACAGTGAGAGGGTCCATGAATACAGTGAGAGGGTTTGTGGATACAGTGAGATAATCCATGGATAGAGTGAAAGGGTTCATGTATACAGTGAGAGGGTCCGTGGATACAGTGAGAGAATTCATTGATAGAGAGAGGATCCATGCATACAGTGAGAGCGCCCGTGGATACAGCCAAAGGTCCATGGATAGAGACAGGATGCATGGATAGAGTGAGAGGATCCATTAATAGAGTGATAGGATCCATGAATAGAGTGAGAGGATCCATGGATAGAGTGAGATGGTCCATGGATACAGTGAGAGGGTCTGTGGATACAGTTATAAGTCCACGTATAGAGTGAGAGGGTCAATTTATACAGTGAAAGGGTCCATGGAACAGTGAGAGTTCCACGGATAGAATGAGAGGGCCCATGGATACAGTGAGAGGTCCATGGATAGAATAAGATTGTTTATGGAAACAGTCAGAAGGCTCGTGGATACAGAGAGGGGGTCCATTGATAGTGAGAAGGGCAGTGGATACTTAAGAGGATACAGTGAGAGGGTCCATGTATTCAGTGAGAGCATCCATTAATACAGTGAGAGGGTCCATGAATACAATGAGAGGGTCCAATAATACAGTGAAAGGGTCCATGTATACAGTGAGAGGGTCCATTAATACAATGAGAGTGTCCAATAATACAGTGAAAGGGTTCATGCATGCAATGAGAGGGTCCATGTATACAGTGAAAGGGTCCATGTATACAGTGAGAGGGTCCATGTATACAGTGAGAGGGTCCATATATACAGTGAGAGGGTCCGTGGATACATTCATAGGGTACGTGTATACAGTGACAGGGTCCGTGGATACAGTGATGGGGTCCATCGATGCAGCGAGGTGGTCCATGGATGTGTTAAGGAGACTCCCTAGTAAAATATTATATGTAACATCAGTATTTTGATCGTATACGACTATCTAAGGAAATAAGTGTTCCAGGAATTCAATGTTTCTCCAGGAAAGGTAACAATTTCTTTTTACGCAAACAACTTTTTACTTTTATCGTATTAAATGTATTCGATGAGGAAAAAATCGTGGCATGTGTAGTTTAATCCACTGTCTTACATCGCGTGTAATGATATCCTACTGTTACATATCAAATTGGCCAGAAACTCAGCTTGCCGGGAATGTATATCGCAGTGTTGAGAGGGCATGTCACAGTGTCTCCTTATGACCAGATGTGACCTGATGGCATTGACAATGTTTGACTAGAGATTCTCCTTAATGTCACACGCGGCGGGAGAATACAGAATGCAGGTGAACAGGGCTGAGTGTTGCGGCGAACAGCCACACCAGGCGACGAGCAGTGTGGAGCCACTTACAGCTGGCCATCCTGAGGGAGCACGTCTGACGGTCCAGAGGGTACAGCTTGAGGTTCATGGGACAGGACAGCGTGAGCGATATCCTGCAACACACGAGCCACTCCTTACCATACGCATCAAGCATTCGCCAGTTCACTTTACACACTTGTCTACACTCATACAGATACCACTTACTCGCTGCTGGCCTTTTAACATACGTATAGCCACAAGGTGTACTTCTGTTTGAACTAAAAGACGAGNAGCTTTTCTCTTACAGGAATCTCGCGAATCTAAAGTGCGTTTCACACAACGATATTTTATCTTACAAGATTTTTAGTGTAAAATACAGTCGTCTCTCTTAAATTCACACACGGTCTTTTAGCCAACGGGTGTTTCATCTAAAAGGCGTTTAACATAACATGAATTCTTTCTAATAGCCACAAGGTGTACTTCTGTTTGAACTAAAAGACGAGCAACTCTTTGCCATACTGTCTCCATTAGTATAGAATATTCGAGAAAATTCCCCATAATCTCTTCTTTGAGACTGATGTTTCAAAACATTAATCTAAAATGCCGCAAAGTGACAAAATTTTGTTTAAAAAGCCTGGTATAAATAAATACATTGGCTTTTAAGTGATAAATTCGTTTTTTTTTTAGAACCGACGCTGGTGCAAGTTTCTGATTTATGACAGTGTACCATTGTACTATTTATTTGGGAGAAGGGGGCACAGTTTACGTACCGAACTTCAACTTTCTTCTAACATATATGTATTCATACACGGCTTATCTCATACACGGCTTATCCGGATTTGTAACTTATGACGTCATATTTACATAAGGTAACTCATTTGCTACCTCGTGTATAATCACTGTCTTTCCACTGAAGTAATTGTGAACAGCAGTTATTCCCTGTTCCACACAACTACAGTAAATCTGCACATGTACCTGCTACCAATATAAACTGCTCCCATTTAAAAAGAATTATATTATATTTTACTGTGTCAAGTAACGACTTACTGCTGGAGGTTACGTTGTAAAATTGGCAATTTATATGTAACGTGTATAATTTTTTTTTTCTGGAATCGATATCTTTTCTACGCATTTCATGATGGTTTTTTCAGTTTTACACGGAACACTCTTATTCTTATAAATATTTTTTTTTTGTGTTTAGTTGAATATTTCACGGCCTTTGGCGAATTACAACTTGTATAATTTTTGTGTTTACGTATTCTATCCCGTATGGTGTTCCATGCAACCATACTATAATTATTGTAATATTCCTTGCGTTTTATTTCGCAACCAATAGTGTCAGGTATTAAGACATGCACGTTTTTAGAAACGTTAATTAATTAATAATGAGAGGAGAGACGGAATAAGGCTCCGGTGTACAAAAGACTCCAACAATATTTGGAATGTAAACAAAAATTTCTACAAAATGTTGAATTTTTATTCTTTGCGTATTTTGTTTTACGGTAATGAAAATTTCGACTCTGGTATACTCTTGCCTTGATTTACTGGTCGTTTTTTGTTACTGTGTCTATTTTTTTTAGGAGAAATGACAAGAAGAAATTTCTGTAGAGCACGGAGCCATACGGGAAGATGCGGATGTACACGTTGGGCCTGATGATGTTCTGGAAGTACGCTCACCTGATGCCATATAGCACAAAGTCCTACATGAAGATGCAAATGCACATGTTGGACACGATGAAGTGGAAGTGCGCTCACCTGGTGCTGTAGAGCACAGAGCCATACGGGAAGATGCGGATGTACACGTTGGGCATGATGATGTTCTGGAAGTACGCTCACCTGATGCCATATAGCACAAAGTCCTACATGAAGATGCAAATGCACATGTTGGACACGATGAAGTGGAAGTGCGCTCACCTGGTGCTGTAGAGCACAGAGCCATACGGGAAGATGCGGATGTACACGTTGGGCATGATGATGTTCTGGAAGTACGCTCACCTGATGCCATATAGCACAAAGTCCTACATGAAGATGCAGATGCACATGTTGGAGACGATGAAGTGGAAGTGCGCTCACCTGATGCTGTAGAGCACGGAGCCGTACGGGAAGATGCGGATGTACACGTTGGGCATGATGATGTTGTGGAAGTGGCCTTCCTTCTCGTTCGCGAAGAACAGGTCAGGCATCCAGACGCGGTTGGCGTCTGTTAGCGTCAGGTACTTGATCCTTCCTGCAACACAGTGTCGTGCAACGTGATGGGCCGGAGTTGGCTGCCAGCAGTAACCACACCTGTCTGGGCCGATGTACCTCTGTGTACTGACTGCAACGTCCTTCCAGCACACAGTGGCTCTTATATCGATACTATCACGCTACGTTGTAGCGAGCTCAGGAGAATTATTTGAATGACAGAATAAAACACACTCCAATCAACCCCCTACAAAGATTTGCAGTTACACACTGAGGCCTACAGCAAGCTACAAAAAAAACAATCAATTTTGTAATATAATAAGTTCACTTCAAGAATTTTTTTTTTTTTTGTTTTCTCTTTTGTTTCGCCTTAATTTACAAGGCGTTACTTCAAAACCTGGGAGTGTTTTGATTGAAATGTTATTTTTCCGTCGTTGACATAATTCACTTGATCCTTCTGTAAATTATATTCAATAATATTGATGTTACAGACATTGTGTGCTGAAAGGACGTTGCTGCACATTAAGATACGACGTTACGTCATGATGTAGTTACAGTCGGACAAGCTCCTGTTATGTATTCCGGTAAAAATGTCAAATTTGAAGTTGGCGATGAATTGTTATTGTTCCGTTACTATCCGGTAGAACAGGAAATTCGCACGTGTATGGTCATAAACAGATTGTGTACTATAAATGGACATATTAGGTTCTTGTGTTATCAAAATAGGTGCAGTGATTTGGATTTTAAGCGAGAAGGTGTATACTTGGATGTCTGCGAACAGGGGGCAGGAGGAGTAGGCCCTGGCACATCGGGAGAGGCGCCTAGTGAGTTCTCCGCCGGATCAAACGCGAATCCTGTTTACACACTTGTGTAGCTTGGAGCGCTGATTTGTCAAGCTTGGCCATCATCTACGTGGCAGGTAAGGCACTGACAGCCGTTTCAACTACGGTTATTATAAACTCTCACTAAACTGTACGCTGTTTCAACTACGGTTATTATAAACTCTCACTAAACTGTACGCTGTTTTTTTATGACTGTTTAAAGTCATCAGGGTAGGAAGCATGCGATATAAAGTGATCGTCGGATAACGCTATGTTCGCTTATAATTAGCATTTTCCATTAATTACGTTGCAATATTCTGTTAACTAAACTTATTTATAAATGGTCATTGACAGAGTAGAAGATGCACAGGAAAGAATGACAAAAGGATTAAGAGACAGAATCTCACCAGGCTTTGCAAGTCGCTAAAACAAGTGAGATTGTTACTAAATGATTATTTCGCTATTATTAAAAAAGCACCATTTAATTTTTATGGGTACATTTGCGATCGCTGTAAACTGGCACACAATTGCAATGAATGTATATTTATGTTAATTACTGTTAACTTGCGAATGTATGCATTTGTGTTACCAAGCCTTAGTACTCGCTCCTTGCAGTAGCACTGTGAATGTCGTTGTACCGTATCGTTCGGGAAGTTTTATACATTTAAAGCGGGAAAATGTGGATCACTGCTCCAACCTACAAGCATTTTATTCATCATCGCAATAGTTTTCCTAATTTTTGTTAACTAACTTTTATTATTTTATAACTTGTCAAGGAATTTCCCTTACGATTGTCTGTTGTGTTCCCGGGAAATAGTCCATTTCTTGAAAATACACACCTCACAAATGTTTTGCACGAGCTGCATATGAAGTATGTTCACTGGGACAGAGGGTGCATTAGATAAAGATGTGCGTTAAGTCTGATGTGGTAATCTGTATAGACAGTGTGTATCTTCATCCCTTACTTCCCTTGGGCCGTGTACGACCTACTGTAGTAACTCAGAAACTCCAGTGGGACAAAACCTTTTTTTGAGACGTATGTACCAAACGTTATCAATTAAATTTTCCATGACTTTCAAATGCAGTTTGCTTCCGTTCTTCTCGCGTGACCTCTTGTACGTCGTCTGAGGCGTATTACTTACGTACTGAAGTCTTTCTCTGAGAGTGCACTCGCTTGCCTTAGACGAGCACACATCGAGAGCTAGATCACACACGTCCGGCGGTTAGGGCGACAATCGCTAGACAGCACTGTGCTCACCTCCGAAGTCGTTGAACTTGAGTCTCTCGTCCATCCACTGTTCCCTGAAGGTCAACTGCACGCTGTATTCCTACAACAACACATACGCCTTCTGCACGAACTGCTGTTCCGATAACATCTTCCTACTTCCTACTCAGTCCAGCATCACTATCTCTTCTGACAGACATTACATTTCTAAATGCACTCCTTATTCACTTCAATTACTCTAATTAATTTTGTTTCAAATTATAGGTTACTGAACTGACTATACATAAGCGTTTCAATGTAAATTGTTTATATGTATTTACTACGACATACTTTGGATATTTAGGTAACAATTTGCAACGACATGTACAGTTTTCACTCTTAGCACTTAATGTTCTTAGTCCAACAAATCACTAACTGAACACTATGAAAGTAAAACAGTCGCATGCAAAGCAGATAGGAACAGTCATGGGACAGACATGTTAGAAATGTGCGAGGCAGTATGTATATATGTATGTGTGGTGCTACATATACGTATATACATATGGTGACGACACCCAGGGGATCAGCATGCTAGCGAACTGTAAGCGAGTATAAAGTGGTCGTAGGTTGGGACAGATAGAAACTTCCTTACCTGGTGGGTTGTCGTGTTGGTGACATTGCTGTTATCTACAACCTGCTAGCCCCATATATATGTACACTGTCACAACTGACAGACTAGCTGTCTGCTGGCAACGAGGTTTTCATTCGCAGTGGATTATACCAACTACATACGCTATATCTAGCAATACTCTCTTGCACTTCTTTCTCACACGTTTGCCGTTGCCAGTTAATAACTAATGACCAATGATTTGTATACTTTTCTTTCTAAACTGACAAATGTTACGCAATTCAATGAATGCAATATACTAGAACCGAATATGTTAAAAAATCAAATTGCATATATTGTATTCACTTTTCAAGTTTAAAAGTTAAAAGAGGTTAACATAAAATTACTAAAAAAGTATTGATACCATTGTTCTGTAATTATAAATTATTTCGCAACGTTATTCAAAAGTCGAAGCAAGTTCTATTTCTCAAATCTGGTAACAATTTTTTCATTCCAGCAAAAAGAATCTTATATGAAACTTTTTTATTTTTTTGTTATGAAAGAAATGATAAAAATTACGATATATTTACAATGACACCAAAATCTCTATTTTTAAACTGTATAGTCATTTAGAGAAATGTGTTTTCAAAACTACTCTCAAACTGCGAATTCGTTATTTTCTTTCCTAAAGCTTCCGCGTAAATGTATAAATTTAACTCAGGAAAATAAACATTGATATTATAGAGTTTTAATTCTGAAATAACATCGTGTTTATTATGGCTGCAGAAGTTCCTATATTTCCTGCTACGCAGATGAAATGTCTTAAACAACATCACCAAAATGCATTTCGTTTGTGCTATGTAGTAAGTTACGTGAGCTTACGTGCTATTCCCGTACCTCAAGTCTACAATTTGCGCAAATCCTAAGGAGAAATGAAGCTCGTAACTTACCTGTAGGTGTAACTTGGCAACGTCGAGGAGGACATCGAGCGTCTTAGATAAGGACTCTGGCGAGAGAAAGGACTAATGATATCAGGAAAACACTCCATCACACACCACGGTAATGAATCGGCAGGATGCGAACTCCTCAGTCTTCCCCGTCTGTGTCGCGTAATATCCTTACAATATCGAGTAACACTCTGTGACTATTGCCACCCCCCCCCCACTACGGAAACTTCTGACCACTCGCACAAAATGAGGACATTGTATTCCATTTTAGAGCATTCAACCTTCTTTGCGGCGGCATCTAGGCGGGGTTGGACGAAGCAGGCCAACCTGGCTTATGTTGCACTCTCAGGGAACTGACAACGTTACAATATTTCCTCTAGGAGGGGGAGGGGGGTTTATGCTCATCGTGTCGTGTTGTTACTTGCGAACTGTGCAGTGTACTTCTTCTGTGGAAGATAAATGACGACGATCAATATCTCTCTCGGTAGCTGCTTGTTTTGTTCATACTTGTCTCCATGTGTCACCAATTGTCTCTGTATTTAAAAAAAAAAGTAATTTAGAAGTGGTTAATTTTAGGGACAAGAAATATATATTGCTATATTGGTGTTACATTTCTAATAAAACACGATTTTCACCTCCAGCTTTTAGTGCATCTTAAGAGCTTCCTTTCAAAGGATGCAGTAATAATCAAAGAAATTCTGCTTAATTTCCTGCAACGACAAAACAGTACACATATGTATTACGACTACTTAACAGACAGCATTGTAAAAAAGAGCAACTCGAGGTGCACTCAAACAACGACCAAACAGAAGTATATGATTCTAGGCATCGCACTTAAGCTGATTTATTGGCTCGAAGGTTATTCTGCTTCTTATATACACAAGCAGTATTCGTTCGGACACGTAAAATTCTTCAGCTTTGAGTAATGCCACGTTCCAACACTTTAAATTTTAACATTAAAAACTCAGTTGATAAAAACCGGGAAAATGCACATCTTTATCTCAAATTATATATTCAAATGTTTGTACCAGAAAATGTGATAAGCACATCGTTAGGCCAGCACAAACGATTCACTAAGGGGTTGGAACTAGTTGACCACTGCTGAGATTGTCGAATGGAGTCCACACTGGTAGAAAAAAAATTCGATTGTAGGAACAAAATTTCTTTAACCATAACCCATACAGACTGTTAGCATCGCAACAACAATCAGATAGGTTGATGGCTGTCTGTTGTGTCCTTTTTTGTGATTGTATGTACAAGTGTAGATACAGTTACTGCCACAGAACGCATGTTCCTATGGCAAGACGGACTGGACTGTCCCGTCAACAGACAACTTTGAGCAATATTTGTTTTGTAGCCACAAGAAACAGAACTGCAGTAATCGAACACAGTTCTGATGCTGCTACTTAAGTTTGGTTGCCGCTCCACTGACTCACACCACACAGCTTTTGTGCTGTCACTCATCTGTTGATGTTCTTCATTGCAGACGTCTTCAGTCAGCGGCTTCTCAACCCCCTTCTCCTCTTATCGCAGCCACTCTTCGGGCTTGGTGACGTCATAACAGGTTGGGCCAGAATTCGACCAACGAACTTCGTGAGGCGATTACTTATGAAAATAGAGTGGAAATAGATATGACATTTCATTCCTGAAATTAATTTTAATGGAGATAGAGGCCCTTCAAAATCGAGATTTTGAAAAGAAGTGATTGCAATCGGAACATGTTCAAGGCCTTTGTAACTGTGTACGGAGCTGACCATGTTTGAAGTGAAGTACTTCTGTGTCTGCGGCCTTCCACACGGCTTCGTACAACCTGCTCACGTTCCTTCTAAACAAATGTGGTCTTTGTGCCTTATTTTAAGTAGCGGGGACATGTGGCTAAGCGCCTTGTCGACATCGTGCATCATAACTTAAACATGAGGTGTGAGTACGCTTTTTATAATTTAAAGTGACGTAATGTGAAAATAATCTGTCTGGTACTTAGAAAATTTATGGAACCGTAATGAGTGGAGTTGGAGAGGTTTGAGCGGATATTAACATGAGGGTCTTGAGAGCCGAGAAGGGTGAAGCAAGGTGGACATGTGACAGCGTCGGAATGCAAGGGCGATGGAAACGGGAGATACCCGAGGAAATCCGCCGACCAGCGGCATCGTCCGGCACGATTCCCAAGTACGAAAATCCAGGAGCGACCCCGCCAGGAATAGAGCAGGATTCACAGTGGTGGGAGTAGAGTTGATTGCGACTCCTGGAACCATTCTGAATGACGTTCGTCGTGCTCAGGCTGAGTGTAGAAGTAGTCTCTTAAACTGAGCTCGCAGTCGGAGCTGAGCGCCAGCACCCGTTACAGTCACTTCTCGACCTACCACGTGGCGGTGTCTCCTCTCCGCAGCTGACCTCGGCTAGTGGCCAGGACGGATCAAGTGAGGTAGTGCAGCGATAACACTCTCCACTCTCGCTCACCAGATCCTGGCTTCCCTTGGTTCTGCGAAGTCACTCCGGGACAATGCTGGCACGCATTGCCACTACGGGACTTTGACTGATCCCCTACCTGCCTCTGACTGTGACTGCACAGCGAGCGAGACCGTCTGTGACTACAGCGCTGTCACCGAGACGTTCGTTATCTATGAACGAGAACGAAAACAGTGGCAATGGATAAGGACTGACAGACACAGCGAACACAACACATGGTTGTTCACATGGAAGCAGCATATTTTGCTGTTTGGTTGTAGGCTTTTCATCACCACGCTGTTTCGTTCTTTATTATTAACACCAATATTTATAAATAAGCATGGACAACAAACTCCACTCTAAACCCGAATCAGTGAAGTAACATAGAATGAAAGTCAGTTGATAAGCTACTGCCGACTGGAAAATCAAGGACATGAACTGGGAAAATGTGACTTATGGCTGAGGAATTCTCGGTATTCAGTGGTAGTTAAAATAATTGTGTGAAATTCAGCCCCCATATAAATTAGTTATCAAGCACTGATTATGAGTCGCTCAGTTTTCTATATTTTCACTAATTTGGCTCAATCCTTACCGATTCGGAAATTTAGAGTGTAGACGCTGTAATTTTTCAACTCAATTTTATTAATTCCATTGTGGTCCCGATTTTTACTAATTTTTTTCAAGGTTTGGTTTTACATTTCCAAAAATTCTTTACATTTCAGCACTACCTATCGGTTAATTTCCAACCTACATTTACTTAATACAAATACTGTGGCTTATCGGACACCCGCGATGGAGGAACTAATTCGGTTATTTTAGTTCTTAGTCAAATGTATTCTAAAAAAAGGCGACCTACGTCGCTAATGTTGTTAGGGAGTGAAACGCTCAACAAGGTTTAAGTTAGTGTGTAACATACCATTACCAATTGAAGTTTATCTTCGTAGGTGTAGTCTTGTAGAATAACTGTGTGTGTGGTAAGGAGTCCAATGGAACGTTCCAAAGTAGGAAAATGCAGGTAGGACGTAACGTGAGACTGAGAAAGTTGCTCAGAGAAGCAAGAGCGGGTAAGGAATCGCTCATGGTCTGTATCCCAGCACTCGCCTGGAGTGATATCGGGAAACCATGGACAACCGAAACCAGGATGGCTGGACCTGTACTCGAACACAGGTCCTCCAGAATGCGAGACCACTGCGTCACCTCATGGGGTCCAGAGCAGTGCAAGTCCAACCAACTGGGCGTTGCTGAGGGGCGGCAGTAACTGACCTTGCCAACACCTGGCTACAGAGGAGATAACTACACAGAGACGAAGTGAGGTTGCGGTTCCTCTGATTGGCTGCGCGAGGCTGCGTCTGATCGGCTACTCCGTGCTGCGATAGGTTCTCCTATGTTCTGGTCTGCCGGGTGTAGAGTAAGTTACCAGGCGCTGATTGGTGGACGGTGTTCTGACATGTTGCAGGCGTGAGTTGGTGGCAGTTTCACCTCTACACTGCAGGGTGCTCTGTGCCCAGGGGACAGAGAGCAGACGTCTGCGTGCCGTGCAACTAATGGCGGCGTGGCGCGAGCACAGGGCATCGATCATGTGAATAAGTAATGACGGGTAGTGCACACAGCGGGTCTGGGCCGACCTTCCAGCACACGCCGGACATTGATTACACACCACACGCACCACTGCTTCACCTATGGCTCCGGGATTTTCGCACGTCACAACCGTGCTGGACGATGCCGGTTTTTTCGAGCATATACCGTTTCTCCCACCCTTGCATTCCAGCGTTATTACATTCCCACCTCGCTTCAACTTCATCGACTGCCAAGACCGCGTTAACCTTTCCACTCCACTGTCTCCTTGTGACGTGGCTGGATAACCTCGAAGCACTGAGGTTAACAAAAGATGAAAATTAAGTCGGTCCTCATGTCTAATTTTCTGAAGATGTCTTCCTCCCAGGCTGAGCTTGATTCAAGGGTAGTCTTGACGGAATTAGCCTGCTGGTGGGCTGGTCGTCTTCTTCACTGTCAGACGGTTTGGGGTCCAAAAGCTCCAGTATATAGGGCGAGACATAACTAGACATCTTACAGATGTCATGTCTGGACACCCACAAGTGTTACGAGAAGTATGAAGTCCGAGGGGTTGATCCCAGTACTAGGTACATTGCTGGGTATCCCGACTCCGGCTGGACGAGTATTGTGATTGTTCTATCCTCGAGCCTAGCCCAGGCCACGTGGTTTGGGCTAGTGAGGGAGAGGTTTGACTATCTCACCCTGCAATAACGCAACAATGTGCGTAAAACAGAGCTTGACAACACGGCAAGATAATGCATGACACAATATATGGACGGACTAACGCCAAAATATAATAGCTGGGAGATAGCCGGTACATCGACTAATTTTACTACGGATATACCAATTATCGGAACAAATACTATATCACAATAAATGACAAAGGTCACTAATGACGTGAGCTGGGGACTGGAGCCACACAGGTACTCGGCATTTGTCATCTGTTGTGCAAAGCTGCACCCTGAGGCATGGCCAAGATGAAGTTCCTGTCACACTGTCTTCTAACGTTTCTGCCAAACTGTTCCCAGTGAGTTTGGTCCGATTAATTTGAAAGGTGTGAAGTCATCGAAACTTCATAAACGCCACCACATGTATCTGGAAAAGTTGTATGGCTCCAGTTTCCAACATATTCATATATATGACCTGTTTTAAATTTTCTTGGATGTTAAACAAGCTCAGCCAATCATAATCGTGCACATAAAAAGAGTTGTTTGCGACCTCAATAAATTTTAAATGGTGCCCAATACTGGGCTCTCAAGATCTCGATAAGAGCCGCCAAAATCTCTTCACTCACTCACCAATAGCTACAAACGAAGTAAGAGAATTGAGATAATTAACATATATAACACCAATGAGGAAGTGAGTGATGTTGGAAGTGTGCATGGAGCCTAAATAATAAAATATGCTATCTGGTTGGACGTACATTAATATAAATATACGTTAAACTCACGTTTTATTAAGTTCATAACAAACGTATTTCGTATTTATAAAACATACGCAAATGTTGAATGATATACCCTTATAATATGTTAACCTGTGTAATAACATTATAAACTGTACGTATATTATACGAGGATTTTTTTTTCAGTGCAGAAATCTTCCAACACAAGGGGCCGCGGTGGCTGAGGGGTTAGCCTACTCGCCTTCAACCAAAGCGAACCGGGTTGAATCCCGGCCGGGTCAGTACCGGGATTTTCGTAAGTGCCGGACGATACCCCTCGTCGGTGGGTTTTCTCGGGTATATTCCGTTTCCCCCGCTCTTTCATTCCGGCGCTGCTCCATTCTCACTCATTTCGTCCTGATCAGTTGTCAAGACCTCGCTGTTACGAGCAGCCCAAATCTCTCAATTCAACTTCCAACACAGAGAACACAAGTACAGAGACCAAATGGCGAGGCGGTTCCTTTGATCTGGCCGGGCGGAGTTTTGGGAACTGACCTTGTGTCTGATTGGCTACCGCGTGCTGTTCCCTATTGGCTGGGCTGCCGGCTGGCGAGGCGCTGATTGGCGAACGGCGTCCCGACATGTTGCTGGTCACTGACGCTATTTTACTGGCACGTGCGGCTGGAATTCGCAGAGTGCCTGCGGATATTTCGCATCTGTATACTAGAGCACTCTGTGCGTCTAAGTTGTTGACGTACACGTGCCCAAGTAATGCTTCTTTAGAGTATAGACGCGTCTTAAATATCAGAACGTGTTTCGCGACAACACACTTTCATACTTGCCGGAGATGTTAGGACGCCAATCTCTTTATGCACGGACTCATTCCAGCTTGGAAATATCATGGAAACTAAAGAAAATGCTTGCTATAACGATCCAATACGCTAGTACGTGCATGAATCATAGCCGTCTTATTTGTAAGATCATGTGCGAACTGACGTTTGGAAGAGCAGGTGTTTTATCGACAGCGCCTTTGTTCGTGAGCATTTTTTCCTACAAGTATTTCTGTCTAAATCGTAGACGAGATCTGGTGTAAGCATCTGTCATTTATTAGACCAGCTAACTCCACGTGACGGAATTTAAAGCAAGGCCACGTTATGTTACTCTTGCGAGTTTTTTGCTTATTCTCTTTCTCGTATCACGGGCTGACTCGGCAAAGGAATTACAAACAGCAAGGTAACGTAAGACTCGCAAAAACAAGTGAAAATGCCAACCGCGCACTCATATGAAACACTTCTGAAGCATTTATTCGTGCTATGTGTTATTTCCCCCCCGCGGAAGGATATCCTGTATTTCAAACTGTCTTCTGCGGCGGTGCGCATGGCAACTAGAACATAGCGGTTGCCGCGAGAACAGAAAGCGGAGGGCTGTCCAGTCTTCCTCTTGGCTGAGGTTCAACTGGCGTCGAGACTGTTCTCGACGTCACTACATAACCCGTGCCTTCTAGGTTACACTGTAGGAAAGCATTCGCAAGTTTACCACATCATACATCACTTTACGTGTGTAGTGATAAAGCACGAGCGGCAAAGTTCTTCCTAGAAGTGAGAGTCGAGGGGACTTGACACCAGGCCTGCGCGACGAGTTGCAGTGTCTGAGTGGAGGTGGCGAACTCTCGGCTTCTATCTCGCCGCCTGCTCTATGTTCCTCCGCACTGCCGGGCGAGTTCTGGCACGGGCAAGGCAGCTCTCCACATTCTCACCTCTCACATCAACATCCTGTTCGTCTTGACGTCGAGGTCTGGATATTGAAGCGAGGTGACGATGGCGGCAGTGGCGCAATACAAGGACGGGGGAAACGGGAGCGCCCGAGAAAACCCACCGGACAACGGCAACGTCCGCCACGTTTCCCGTATGTGGAGGCGAGTGATCTGACCGCAGTGCCGCCGCGGCCCCCGTCATAGCATGGAATGAAAATGTGTATTCGAAATTAACTAAGAACTTTTGAAATAAACTTTAGAAAAATTATATCCTTGCTCCTAACTGGCGATATTTCAAGAGAGCCCAGTGAATGGCTTGCTTCATGTGTAGTACGCTGTAATGTGGGGTAACTACTTCCATGACTTAACGTAGTATTGAGGGTGTGACGTTTACATTTGTGGACACTGACTTCATATATGCTAGATTTTGCTTGTTTGATGCACGTAAGAGTATTACTGAGCGCACCAGGAACATATTTACTTTTCTAGCAACTCCAGAGTTGCTCTTGATTGAAGTATGGGCTCGGGATGACGGCAATGTTCATTTCTACGTATAGTGAGTGAGGTGGCATCAGGTATTCCGTGGTCACGCCTGCCAGACCAAAGAAGCCAACACGTTCACTAAACCGACCTAGGCCGCGATGTTCCATTCAAGGACAGTGGAGGCCAATATTCTTCTAGTGCAATGAAATCAACAAGTAAAAGATGCAATATCGCGAGCCTTAGTTTGGAGGTGGCACGCCATAGCGGCGAGAACTAGCGTATCTAAACACTTCTCTAAGGGGCAGCACTTAGCACACAGGAACACCGCGCCCATAGTGCTGCGCGCTCCACCTCCAGACTCACAATCGGAAGGACCTAAGTTTGAATACCGGGCCGACCATCCTCATTTATTTTTCCATATTTTCCTGAAATTATTTTATATACTACAGATCATGGCCTATTCCTTCCCCGCTCCTCCTTCTCTGAGCAACTGGCTCCGTCTCTGATGACCTCTCTATCTGCGAGACGTTGATCCCTATACACGTACCTACTTTTTACATATGGCGGAATAAATGAAATAGGGTTTCCTGATACTTCGGTGTCTCGGATCACTCGGATCACGTCGTACTCTGCACTCTCGGATCACGTCGTACTCTGCACTCTCGGATCACGTCGTACTCTGTACTATCGGATCACGTCGTACTCTGCACTCTCGGATCACGTCGTACTCTGCACTCTCGGATCACGTCGTACTCTGCACTCTCGGATCACGTCGTACTCTGCACTCTCGGATCACGTCGTACTCTGCACTCTCGGATCACGTCGTACTCTGCACTCTCGGATCACGTCGTACTCTGCACTCTCGGATCACGTCGTACTCTGCACTCTCGGATCACGTCGTACTCTGCACTCTCGGATCACGTCGTACTCTGCACTCTCGGATCACGTCGTACTCTGCACTCTCGGATCTCCACAGCTGTGCCACTAGATGTCTGACAGCGCACTCTAAAACAACTCCAGCACGTGATTTGTTGCCGCAATGAAACTTAACTATTCCTCAAGGTCATGCTGCTTGAGTGCATATAACTAATGTCCAGGACGTCATCGCACCCTATATGAAGCAAAAAATATATTCAAGATCGCGAGGAAATGTCAAGTAGCTTTTGAAAGCATCCCTTTTTGTCATTCAGCCACAGTGTCTCCTTTGCTGCCGATCGGAAAACTCGGTTGAAAAAAGATGTTATTCTATACGGTGTGTGGCTCTCGTGTCATCCAATAGTTCAACATATTTGCTGCCTTCGTGTGGTACGAAGAATAGATTGCTGTTCAAAAGCAACAGAGGTTAATAATAATTTAGTAATTTATGTCAAAATAACGTGGCAGCGATGGAGTGTTTTATTTTATTTCCGGGTGGGATTTGGACAACGAGTTGCTAGGATCATGTTGCCTCAGTTGAAGAACTGGAAGTGCATGTAAAGTATATGAATACAGACACAAGGCAACACCAAAACAGACACAGACAATATGAACACAGAACTTAGTCTGCAAGCGGGCAGCGCGAGGGGATATAAATAGTGAGACAGATGACAGTCAAAACTTGTGTGGGGAACGGGTGGTTGGTGAGGGTGGATGGGAGCAGACAAACATACACACATACATTGAAGAAATTGTCGCTCGCATTATTTATTAACATTTTTTTTTTAAACCCTGGGTTAGCCGTGAGACCGACAATCCACCCTGAACTCGCGAGAGCTGGTCAGTACCTGCACGCAGACTTCAGCTTTATTGCTTGTGATTCTCTGTACATTTCCTTCGATAGAACAACTATGGAACGCTCCTGGTCTCGTAGACACGCTTCAACACACAACTACGGCAGAGCATGGCTGTGATGTTGCTTGTCCGCCATGCTACCATACCATAAACATCGAAAACAGAACCTGTCAAAAATTAGATACAGCTATTACATTAAAGCATGTCAATGTTTGGCTTCACAGTTTAACGTCAGTAGTTTTATTTATTTAAGACAACTACCACAGTTAATATTAATTTGGAGCATAACTAAGCAGCCACATTTCTATTGTTTTGGTGTTACAACATGCCGATGTTCGAAAAAGTAGCTTCAACTACGTCATGACATGCCATCCACGCCCATTGCTACCTGCCCACCCTCACACGCCATATGTACCTCACCCTCATCTGTACAGTTACCCCCAACTCTGGACTACACGCGCTTCAGTCAAGACACGTGATGGTCGCTTGTAAGACGGTGACTGGCACCAGTGCCTGGCACCAGTGACTAGTACCAGTTCCGATCCCGAAACACGTCACGGATGGATTGTCGGCATTGTGGAACAGACACAGCAGACAAAGAGGCCGAAGCTGAGGTGAAGCTGTTTTAATGGCTTGAAGTTACACTGACCGTTCCTTCCATTAGTTTGCCCTCACATTTATTTAGGTCAACAAAAACCTTACCGAAAAATATAATTTAACTGATGGGTTTTTTTTTTTAACTTTTTTCCCTTAGAAATTATTTACACTAGTTAAGTAACAGAAACTGAGAACAATCAAAGCAACAGATCATTTTTAGCTTGGAGGCAATTTCAAAACATGCCGTAATCTCAGCAAAGTGATACATACATTCACATAACGTTACAATTAGTTAATTCCTTAAAATTAGTATAACATATTTATTTGCGTATAACAATTAGACATTAAAGGGGTTGTTAACATCAGAACGTGTTTTAAGTAGACGCAAATATAAACGATTTAAATTATTTACACCGTCTTATTAAATTAATATTTTTGAAAAGGAAGAGCTATGTTTTATACGTGCTGAATGTTTGATGTCGATGTATTTAGTTTGTATTGATGGATCTCAGAATACGGTGTACCCTAACATTATTACCGTATTTTCCTTAGCCGATAAGTACAGTACTGACAATGCATAAGTACAGTACTGACAATGAATGAGTCGAAGTAAACGCAATCACATATACGTAGCTAGTGGTAGGGAGGTGCATTGTGATTGCGAACTATGCCGCATGCACGAACACTTATGGCCAACAAATTCATATAAACAATGCCAATAAGATACCTGTGATATTTTTGACAGTTTTTGGGTGACATATGACAAAGATTTAGTGGAAAGTCATGTCCGTTAAATAGCAATATTTAATTAACGCCACAAAACTCTTTTTGGAAAAATTTGATTCTTCTTGGCCAAATAATTTTTCCTCGAGGTGAAATTCGAACAGTGTACATAGAACATAACCAGTATGACATTGATGCACTTCAACTAACATAGGATTAAAAAACTTGTATTTGTTATTTTTAAGAGTTCATTACTTACGAAACATCATAAAGTTTATTTTTGTTTTGTGACGTACTATTAACTGCAGGTATAAATTAAAAATGTTTCCTTTTAGTAGTAAACAGCGCTTGGAATATATTGTCGCCTCTCCTCCGTTGACAAAAGGACGCCACATTAAACATAGGGCTTTTGTGATATTATAATTGTGCATGACTTAAGTGACGAACCACCCGATTGTAAGAAGACGTGATTTACTTGTCGGAAATAGCGTTTGTTAGATAGAAAACATGCAATAAGCTCACACTTGCAACCATGCGCAAACAGTTTCCTTGTAAGTGGGGAATCATTGCTTATGTTTGCTGCTGTTCTGTGCTGCTATACAAGGCTATGAATATGTAATATTAACCGCAAAAACAAATACGCTATCATACTTTACATAATCATACAACCGTTGTATTACTTTTAAGATAAAGGCACGATGTTTTATTTTATTTGAAAATGAGTAAATGTTAGACACGAGTGAGTCGCAAGGTGTTGGCATAGGGCGGTAGCAGGCAGTGACGCTCTGAGCGAAACAGTGATTGGAGACTGACGCACTGAACGAGCACACGTGTACTAAAGGTGGGTCACTGAGTATCAACCTGTTACTTTCTATCTGATATTCACTTCGAACAGGTCCCGTTAACGTGTTAACTGCTCTACTAACAGGTACTTTTAGTATCAGTTTGATATTTTCCGATGTGTCGTATCTGTTGTTCCGTGTAACTGATAGCATTTTAATTATATTTCAAATGTGCACTTCAGTTAATATTCAAAATCTTGATTTGGGTTTGGCAACTGCACATTTGGGTATTTTCTTTGTGCATTTTTTTAAATATTAGATAGAAGTGGATGATATATAATTTAGTTTTAGTTCACACAATTTACACATTGGAAGTTTATTATCCTCTGTGAAAACATTTCCACACGAATGATTTGCTTTTTTCTGCGCTAATTCTTATCCTTATCCATAATTTATTTTACTGTAACAGATACAACAAAGTGCACCCACCGAAAACAACACGTACTTGGTAACAGGCGTACCTGATATCACTCGTACCTGATAACATGCACGGACAGGTTCACATAAAGTGACTGACGCACTGTGCAATTCCTGTATGTTACCAAAAGCACCAGATAATTCCTAACAGGTACAGTTCTGTGTCAGCGCGAGTGTGTAAGAGATAGAGAAAAGCGCAGTGACGACCCGTCTGTAAGTCGTGTGTCTCGTGCTCGTAGCTGGTCCAGACTCCAACAAGACGACTGTCTGTCTTGCAGGCCCACGTCCTGATCATCCCACACGACCCTGCCTACACGCAGCAGGCAACTACACACAGGCAGAGTGGAGTGCCTGTGGGCCTACTCACTCTCTGATTGGCTGCACGAGCCTCTGGTGCGGGCCTTTCTCTCTGATTGCTGCGAGCGACTTTCTATTGGCTGCCGGCTGGCGAGTAAGTTACCTGCCGTTGATTGGCGAACACCATATCACTGGCCATTCACGCCGTTTTTATGGCGTGTGAGGCTGGTGTTGGCGGTATGAGAGGCTGTTTGGCCTCTGTGTTGCGAAGTATTCTGTGGCCTGAACGTCAGCAGTGTGACCCGGAGTCTCTGTGACTCCTCTGGCTGACTTTGAACCTTAGGTTGGCCAATCCTATGTGTTTGCGTAGCTGTTACACGCAAGCACTTTTTGATATATTTTTTGTTGTAGTTGACAGGATGTAATAGTTACAGAAGTAAATACGTTTTTCTAACATTAAGAACAAAGTTACCCATAAGGACCAATACAAACTTGTCTGAGCGGAATAAAATGCACGCCGTCTTAAATAAGCGAATAAGACGTAACCCCCGTTCGTTCGTTGTGTTTGGGCATGCCCAGACTTCAAGAAACGTCGTCGTTTATGTTACAAAATTCTTTCACGTAATTGTTTTATCGATATTTTGTGAGGTGACTAACCTCGTTGGACCATATTGCGTAAACTGCATACACTGAGGGCTGGGGTATTATTAATTAAGAGCTGCTGTGAACAGCAAGTCTAGTTATGACAACTAAATGGGGAATCTTTAAATTTGTAAGTATAATCTACATCTATGCATACACGTATTATTCACCATAAACCTCCCCGTGGACACGTGTTAAATGTACCGGCTATCGTGTGTGTAACGATTGTTGCCCACCTGCAGGGAGTTACAATTCTTGGTTATAAACTAAGCTCGAGAAGTTTCGAAAACGGAAATTTTCAGGCCAACAGTAAACGCAGCATGATAATTAATAATACACCTTTGAAAAGCCAATTATGATTCATCAGTAAAGTTAGTGCCACTGAAGGGTATGAACCCTAATTATTTCCATGAAATTATATTATCACTGCAAGATCTTTTCAGCAGTGATATATGTTCGTCCTTTTATTCGGTAAACGGGCACTCAGTGCTACGTATGATATACTTCTGGAATATTTAAATATTTTTGTATCTTAGATTAATTATTTCCATTCTGTATTTAAAGCAGACATACAAACACCTAACTAGAATTTTTAAGCAATAGCTCTTTTTTTTAAATAACTATTGATATATAATCTGCTAGATACTGATTGTACTCTTTGAATTTCTTTATTTGACCAGATCGATTATTTGACTATCTAAATATTTATCAAATACCTTAGTTTGTTTTAAACTGTTTAATAATTGCAGTCGGTATTTTCATACAGTGTAAATAACACGATAAGTGTAAGCTTTGCGTTTTGAGTATAAGACGAGCACTAAGGTAAACTGCAGACGGCCAAGTCAGAACCCGCCTTGAGGCGGTTGTTCGCTGAGGATACTTAGCAGTCTGTGCCCGAGGTCTACCCATGAGCAAGGCGACAGTCGTCCTGTAGTACTTCATACAGTCGCTTGAGCTCGTCACTGCCTGCAGGTCCAAGTGCCCGCAGTGACAGACAGTACTTGTCAGCATCAGTACTGGACATTTACGAACAATACACACATAGAGGAGGTGAAAGGGTGTGCGAAGGAAATGACGTCACCAGACTCACCATTTTATAATCGTCTATTTTGCTGATTGAGCGAAGGAAGATGTTGACTGAGACTATGGTGGGGGCGTCTGCGACTGGGGGTCGAGGAGACAAAAACAACAAACAATAGAAAATTATTTAAATGGCAGAGCAAAACGTTCCAAAATATATTTCACTAACAACTATGCTTGAATGTCTCGCTACCTTGAAAATGACCACTCCCGCTGCCACCATCATGGCAGCCCGGGCTGGTCGGAATGGAAGGAGAGAATACGAAACAATACACAACTGTAAACTTTACGGGGAAGGTGGGAGAGTACTGAGAACTGAACCAAGGACAGGTAACTCAAACAAACAGACAACATCAGCACTATGAAAACAAAGCACGCGCATCTCTGTGTGCGCGGGGTGGGGGGAGGGGGGAGGTGGAGTCAGGTAGGAAAGTGCGGGTCAACAGCGGCGACGCTAAGACGCAGGTTTGAGGCTTAGACGATGTATAAACTGGTGAATATACGTTGTTCCTTCTAAGTTTGATCTTAGTGTAAACAGAGTCGGTCTCAGCGGGCGGTGCGGCAGTGTCTCTGCGAATAGGACTGCAGAGGGTGGGAGTTGGCAACGCCCTCTTCAGCGACATCCGCTCACCACTGCCAGCACACTCTTTGCTTTCACAAAGATCAAACTAAGGGTGAACAGTGTATATGTTCGGTGATATGGACATTATTTCACTGTGTGTGCGAGAGATAGAGATAGAGAGAGTGAGAGTGAGAGTGAGAAGGGGGGAATGGGCACTAATTTAATTTTATTATTTTTTGTTTTTAAAAATTACACAATATTCTCTATAAGAGCACGCAGAAGTTTTGTGTGTTTTATTTAAGGCTCTTATGTTATTGTTACGCCAATAATATTGTTAACACATAATTCATTTGCGATGTTTTAATCACTTCGAATAAAAAAAATATCATTGCAGCTTATCATGCTTCGGAAAAAGCTACAAAAACCTAGAATAAATCGTGTAACTAAATTTACAGTGCAAAAATAAGTGTTTATAGACATAACAATTGAGTGAACTATGATTATACGTTTAGGCTACATAGGTAATTGCATAGAGGATGCTAATGAAAACCGCATAAAAGTAGATACCATGCATGTGTTGATTTATAACAGACCATCCTTAACAATATAATAAAAATTAATATCAATTTATGTGTTAAATATTACCAACATATCATGCTTAAATGTAATTTAGCAACGAAAAGAAGGAACATTAGTTCTCATTTGACAGAAGTGAACCATTCGAGTATTGTAATACCACAAGATCCACTTACACATGACGAGTATATGTATTTAATTTAATGAAAAATGGTTATAAATAAGCATACGTATAAGCATATGTCAAAAATCAGATATTAAATTTGCTAAGTCTGAAAAACTGTTAATGCCGGAAAATATTGATCAGCCATTTTAACCTACGTGACAACTACTAAGTATAAACATGCTAATATACTGTTTCAGATAATGATATAAGGTAGTTGAAAAGCGACTTAAGTAGTGAACGACATGAGTGTGTTCGACTGGCGAGTGCTGGTACAGGAGCTGTCACCGCAGTGGACAGGGATCGAGGTCATAGCGACGCCTCTGTAGTGGGAGTGCAGGCGATGGAGTGTACGGGAGGCAGCCAACACGAGGTCAAGGTCAACCATGCTTCTTGCTCATGCATAGCTTGTACCGAGCCAAGGATGTCACACAAGTCTACATTGGGCTAGCCCGGCCGAGACAGAAGAATAATGACTTGGCCACCACGGCAACGTCATCACACACCATTCTTCTTCTCCCGAGAAACAACCAGTGACTTGGGGCTCCCTAGGGGAGGTGACTTGGAAACAACAACACCACAAAGAAAAGTAGAGTAGATGCAGCTCAAGAGTATACTTTACTTTAAGAAAAGTCCAATACGTCTAACACGGCATGAGCAAAATCAAGAGAAAGTGTAATTATTATTTTTTTGTGCCCGTGTACCTCCTCTCGTTTACAGGAATAAAGTCCAACTTACCATTGTAACGTCATCAATTTTTGAGATACTTCGTACAAATATGTTGACACGCACGGTCGCAGGCCCATCTAAGGTGCGAGAGAAAAGTGTCGTTAACAACGGCATCAGGTTGTGGTCTCTCACATGTGTGAAAACAGGTAACAACACGGTGAACACAGCAGCCTAGGGAGGTGCAACACGTAACACAATGTGCTATGGCCAAGCAGCAGTAGCGAAGTGGCGAGGCCTGAAATGACTGCGATCTGGTGGCGGAACGACCAACCACACCTGCGAACTTGAGATTTGTATGACGTGCGTACCGCACTTTTCATCAAAGGCGTTTCGTCCCGGTCTGGAGTGAGTATCGTTAATTCAGCCACCCACTGCATTGAGACACCAGCTGGGTACAAGCAGGCTGTACAATCGCTCCCGCCATTTCCGGCCCGCCGCGCCGCATCGACAAGCAGACATGTTGCTTCAAGCACAACAAGCTCGAGACATGCGCAGTTCTTTACTAGTTACATTGTTACTGGGTTATTAAAAAAAGCGCCAGCAATAAGCTACCAATAGAGATAGAGATGCTCGGAATTGCCAATGAAGAACAAGATTCAAATTCGTAATTCCGTGCACTGTGCAATCAACTACTGCATTAAAGCACTAGTGTGAAGAAAACTGGAGCAGAAGGTGTAATTAGACTACGTCTACGAAGGTTAGCTCTCGACGAGTTGAACGTGTTGCAAGATATCGAGCGGGGGGTTGTTTGACATCCTTGGCATCAAGTGTGGAGGACGTAGGCGAGTTGTGTTGGAATGGCAATGTCTATATAGCTGGGGAGCATACTTATAACTGTCTGCGTGGAAAAGACTGCCGCATCTCGCGATATATTGTAAATGATTGCACGCTAACAAACACAAGGGCTCACTTACCATCTTGATGTCGCTAATTGTTGCTATGCTTCGGACAAAGAGGTTAACCCGCACGATAGCTGGGCCATCTAGACACGATATGGTAAAAACAGTGTGATAGAGACAACAGGTAACATGTTCATCATTAAATCAGCAAAAAAAGTTCTCTTTCTAGCAGTAACACTGACATAGCTTGAGGAGTGTTGGGGGTTAATTACATCCTGTACTCTGTGAGGTGAAGTGAGACTATGCTGCCTATGGGGTTGTGTTTGTGGACTGTGGAGATTGGGCCAGCGATGCTCGCTACATCACACCGATCAAACAAACAACAGGTACAACAGTTACTACACAATCATCAGGGACAATACTAATAAAACAGACAGGAACAACTTTACAAAATACTGTGTGTTGTGCTATTCCCCAGTCTGATATTCCAGTCAACTCGTTAAATACATAACAACAGGAGAGTCATGCAATTACAATATGAGTATATATTATAGGAAACGGCAATAAATTTTACTGTATCTACAGAGATTTTATTTACAATTTCTGAATACATACTTATATCATGTATTAAATCACATTACATAATCTGTACACAAATACTTTTTTTAAGGGCTGCTTTCTAAAAAAGGTTATATGACCAGAGCATTACATATTTACATGGATCGGTTATGATAGGGTCATCTATTATCGAAACATAAAACATTCACGAAGTCAGTAACAGGTATCGGTACGTCTTCCGTGCAGATACTTGAACATGCTCACAACCAGGAAATTATACAGTGCCAGCTTGAGTCGTCCAACAAAGCACAGTGCGATGTCTGTGTCATGGTATGCACTTTGTGAAAACTGCATCGCGTCCAATACGAACGCAACTACCCGTGTATTATAGTACGTTAATATAGCTAATGAATCACTTCACTGGTACTTATAATTAGTTATCTAATATTTTTACTATTGCTGGGACAGAAAATGTCCTTATTTCACTTTACAAGTAAATTTATAACTTCAAGAATACCTTCGTAACAAGAAGGCCTATGATAACACGATGCAAAGCACCGAAGTATTGTTCACAGAAATGCACATAATAAATTCAGCCTATACTCTGTTGTAGCTCGCGGCGTGAAAAGGCTTAAACACTATGCGAGTCGTGCTTTTCGCAAACATAATATTATTTTCGCTCCCGTAGTTGTAACGTTTACTGTTACGTAGCCCCAAATAACTTAACACGCAATACGTATTATGCAGCTTCATCTCGGAAGCCATGATACCTGTACCACGCGAACAGCGACCAGGGAGAGATAATTGTCGGGAAAGTAGCCGACAACTTTGTGAGAACTGTTTTTGCAAATTACTCAGACGCTGGTATTGCAATTAATTGATCGCCAGTTTATTTGAAAATTTTTGTTCCATTTATCACAGTGGTTTAAAGAGTGACATTACAGTCGCTGCAAATTTAGTCACATTGCAAATCTTAATTGGCGAATGAGCGACACGCACCGCCGCTCTGTACGTTGGTGCAAATCGCAGGCAAACCTAAGACACTAGGTCATTGTAACATTCCGCTGGTTTTCAGTGCTTATTTTCGTTAAATTGTCCTAGTTTCCGCCGAGGTAAACCGCTCACTGGCGCGGACGCATGTTTGAGGTGACGCAAGCAGGTGCAGTGGAAAACGCACTCTACCTCGCACAGACGCACGACACCGTCTTTCGTGTTGATCGCTGCGTGAAGAGAGACGACTCCCGTGATCGCCACAGTGGACCGGCCAGTTCCCACCAACACATTCCCCCCCCCTCCCAATACTTATTTGTAGCCACGAGAAAGTAATACTTTTAATGGCATTACCTTTTTTATCACATCTTATTGAACTTATTTAAGGCGCTGTAAAAAACGTGACTCTCTAATTGACGCGATAGCACGAGGAAGGAAGTGCCCGTCGACAACCGGCGGTCGTGCAGACTAGTCGAGGTGAACATCTCAGGTGGTCAAGACACTGGTGAAGGGAGGGTAACAGACATACACAACTCATGCAGACAGTAGCATGCAATCCGGGCGTGTTGTGGTTCGGGGTCCTGTCGCTGCCATCAACACACCTGACACAAGCCACTGGAGGGTGACAACCAAGGTGGAACAAGGCGGGATTGTTGAGGGGGTGGAGAAGGGTCCTGCCCTTCACGCCACACAACTAAAATATCACAGTCTATTACGTGAATGACAAAATAAAACACTTGCTGTAAGGGAGGTCTCGTTAATGTACAGATGGGATGATCAGCTATGGCTAACTATGTACACTGTACTGTAAACCTTCCTTCTTGTCACAACAGTACACAAACATGGAGACTGCGAAGAAGATATCTCGCACGTCCCAGCCAACACAAATAAACATGTTCAGCGCATTTTGTTCGTGTACTGTTGTACATTGATAATGAAATTAAACAACACACATTTCTCTACAAACTAATACATCATATCAAAACCACGAAGAAATATATAGATTATGCATAGGTTATCAAAATTATCAGTAAACAATCGTTGCAACCAGGATCCAGGTAACAATTTCACAAAAAAATCTGGAATAAAGATACAAATAATTTATACACACAAAACATATTCAGTAAATAAATTTAATTATTGTCGTTTAGAAGGCGGTGGTAACTTTAAATCTAGTTGTAAATTTTAGATGACATCCAAACTGAGCTAAATAAAGACAGATGTTATTTCCTGCTCAAAGCAATCCGAACATTAATGGTGCTGGTCATAAAAAAGTGCATTACTTTACAAAATATGTTCACCTTCTAGATATTCCTTGTAAGTATTTTCTTCCATAAAAAAAATAGATCGTACAGTTTTTGGCAAGTAACTATCAACATTTAAGTGATTATGGGATGTACAAATCAAATAAACGAAACATTTACAGAACATTTTGTACAGAGCAAATGAAAGGTCATGCCTTCAATAAATTTTAAGGTAGGCTGGTCAAAATATATATTACAACATTATAGACTGCTTTAAATAAAAAATATGCAAATATTTCCTTATTTTGAGCAATTTTCAAAATATTCGAACACATTTCATTAAGTCATCTTAAAGATTTCTAGAAGTATCTCATGAATTCTAATTTCTATACGAATGATCGTATTTCTATAAATAAATTAGTTTTTATTATTAGCACATTAGAAAAAAACACAGAAACTGAGATTTTGAGATGCCATTCTGAAAAAAACTTGCAGTCCAATTATTTGCAAGATAATTGTCTTGAAGATAATATGTACTAGATAACCCGTAATTCTTAGAGATATAAATTTGTGCATTTTTGTTGACCAGAACTGTTATAATAACGAAAAAGTAAGAGAAACCGTGCGTACTTCGTAGAGTAAAAGCAAGTTATACCAGCTAGAAACAGTAAGAGAAGCTAAGCTTTCCACCCAGAGGCAGGCAAGCATGTTATGCTAGGCAGAATCAGTAACAGAAGCCGTGCAACCATCCCAGAGGCAGGCAAGTATGTCATACTGCCTAGATATAGTAACATAAGTCGTACATCCTTCCCAGAGGCAGGCAAGCATGTTANCAGTAACAGAAGCCGTGCAACCATCCCAGAGGCAGGCAAGTATGTCATACTGCCTAGATATAGTAACAGAAGTCGTACATCCTTCCCAGAGGCAGGCAAGCATGTTACACTGGCTAGATACAGTAACAGAAATCATACATCCTTCCCAGAGGCAGGCAGGCATGTCACACTGGCTAGATACAGTAACAGTAGCCTTGCATCCTTCCCAGAGGCAGGCAATCATGTTACGCTAGGCAGAATCAGTAACAGATGCCGCGCTTCCTTCCCAGAGGCAGGCAAGCATGTTATGCTAGACAGAATCAGTAACAGAAGCCGTGCTTCCTTCCCAGAGGCAGGCAAGCATGTCACACTGGCTAGATACAGTAACAGAAATCGTACATCCTTCCCAGAGGCAGGCAGGCATGTCACACTGGCTAGATACAGAAACAGTAGCCTTGCATCTTTCCCAGAGGCAGGCAAGCATGTTACGCTAGGCAGAATCAGTAACAGTGGCCTTGCATCCATCCCAGAGGCAGGCAAGCATGTTATGCTAGGCAGAATCAGTAACAGAAGCCGTGCATCCTTCCCAGAGGCAGGCAAGCATGTCACAACGGCCAGATACAGTTACAGCAGCCGTGCTTCCTTCCCAGAGGCAGGCAAGCATGTTACACTGGCTAGATACAGTAACAGAAATCGTACATCCTTCCCAGAGGCAGGCAGGCATGTCACACTGGCTAGATACANACTGGCTAGATACAGTAACAGAAATCGTACATCCTTCCCAGAGGCAGGCAGGCATGTCACACTGGCTAGATACAGTAACAGTAGCCTTGCATCTTTCCCAGAGGCAGGCAAGCATGTTACGCTAGGCAGAATCAGTAACAGAAGTCGTACATCCTTCCCAGAGGCAGGCAAGCATGTTATGCTAGGCAGAATCAGTAACAGAAGCCGTGCATCCTTCCCAGAGGCAGGCAAGCATGTCACAAAGGTCAGATACAGTTACATTAGCCATGCATCCTTCCCAGAAGCAGGCAAGCATGTTATGCTAGGCAGAATCAGTAACAGAAGCCGTGCATCCTTCCCAGAGGCAGGCAAGCATGTTATGCTAGGCAGAATCAGTAGCAGAAGCCGTGCATGCTTCCCAGAGGCAGGCAAGCATGTCACACCGGCCAGATACAGTTACAGTAGCCATGCATCCATCCCAGGAGCAGGCAAGCATGTTATGCTAGGCAGAATCAGTAACAGAAGCCTTGCATGCTTCCCAGAGGCAGGCAAGCATGTCACACTGGCTTGATACAGTTACAGCAGCCAAGTATCCTTCCCAGAGGCAGGCAAGCATGTTATGCTAGGCAGAATCAGTAACAGAAGCCGTGCTTCCTTCCCAGAGGCAGGCAGGCATGTCACACTGGCTAGATACAGTAACAGTAGCCTTGCATTCTTCCCAGAGGCAGGCAAGCATGTAACGCTAGGCAGAATCAGTAACAGAAGCCGTGCTTCCTTCCCAGAGGCAGGCAAGCATGTTATGCCAGGCAGAATCAGTAACAGAAGCCGTGTATGCTTCCCAGAGGCAGGCAAGCATGTTATGCTAGGCAGAATCAGTAACATAAGCCGTGCATGCTTCCCAGAGGCAGGCAAGCATGTCACACCGGCCAGGTACAGTTACAGCAGCCATGCATCCATCCCAGAGGCAGGCATCATGTTACGCTAAGCAGAATCAGTAACAGAAGCCGTGCATCCTTCCCAGAGGCAGACAAGCATGTCACACTGGCTAGATACAGTTACAGCAGCCATGTATCGTTCCCAGAGGCAGGCNCTTCCCAGAGGCAGACAAGCATGTCACACTGGCTAGATACAGTTACAGCAGCCATGTATCGTTCCCAGAGGCAGGCAAGCATGTTATGCTAGGCAGAATCAGTAACAGAAGCCGTGCATCCTTCCCAGAGGCAGGCAAGCATGTTATGCTAGGCAGAATCAGTAACAGAAGCCGTGCATCCTTCCCAGAGGCAGGCAAGCATGTTATGCTAGGCAGAATCAGTAACAGAAGCCGTGCATCCTTCCCAGAGGCAGGCAAGCATGTTATGCTAGGCAGAATCAGTAACAGAAGCCGTGCATCCTTCCCAGAGGCAGGCAAGCATGTTATGCTAGGCAGAATCAGTAACAGAAGCCGTGCATCCTTCCCAGAGGCAGGCAAGCATGTTATGCTAGGCAGAATCAGTAACAGAAGCCGTGCATCCTTCCCAGAGGCAGGCAAGCATGTTATGCTAGGCAGAATCAGTAACAGAAGCCGTGCATCCTTCCCAGAGGCAGGCAAGCATGTTATGCTAGGCAGAATCAGTAACAGAAGCCGTGCATCCTTCCCAGAGGCAGGCAAGCATGTTATGCTAGGCAGAATCAGTAACAGAAGCCGTGCATCCTTCCCAGAGGCAGGCAAGCATGTTATGCTAGGCAGAATCAGTAACAGAAGCCGTGCATCCTTCCCAGAGGCAGGCAAGCATGTTATGCTAGGCAGAATCAGTAACAGAAGCCGTGCATCCTTCCCAGAGGCAGGCAAGCATGTTATGCTAGGCAGAATCAGTAACAGAAGCCGTGCATCCTTCCCAGAGGCAGGCAAGCATGTTATGCTAGGCAGAATCAGTAACAGAAGCCGTGCATCCTTCCCAGAGGCAGGCAAGCATGTTATGCTAGGCAGAATCAGTAACAGAAGCCGTGCATCCTTCCCAGAGGCAGGCAAGCATGTTATGCTAGGCAGAATCAGTAACAGAAGCCGTGCATCCTTCCCAGAGGCAGGCAAGCATGTTATGCTAGGCAGAATCAGTAACAGAAGCCGTGCATCCTTCCCAGAGGCAGGCAAGCATGTTATGCTAGGCAGAATCAGTAACAGAAGCCGTGCATCCTTCCCAGAGGCAGGCAAGCATGTTATGCTAGGCAGAATCAGTAACAGAAGCCGTGCATCCTTCCCAGAGGCAGGCAAGCATGTTATGCTAGGCAGAATCAGTAACAGAAGCCGTGCATCCTTCCCAGAGGCAGGCAAGCATGTCACACTGGCTAGATACAGTTACAGCAGCCATGTATCCTTCCCAGAGGCAGGCAAGCATGTCACACCGGCCAGAAACGGTTACAGCAGCCTTGCATCCTTCCCAGAGGCAGGCAAGCATGTTATGCTAGGCAGAATCAGTAACAGAAGCCGTGCTTCCTTCCCAGAGGCAGGCAAGCATGGTACACTGGCTAGATACAGTAACAGTAGCCTTGCATCCTTCCCAGAGTCAGGCAAGCATGTTACGCTAGGCAGAATCAGTAATAGAAGTCGTACATCCTTCCCAGAGGCAGGCAAGCATGTCACACTGGCTAGATACAGTTACAGTAGCCTTGCATCCATCCCAGAGGCAGGCAAGCATGTTATGCTAGGCAGAATAAGTAACAGAATCCGTGCATGCTTCCCAGAGGTAGGCAAGCATGTTATGCTAGGCAGAATCAGTAACAGAAGCCGTGCATGCTTCCCAGAGGCAGGCAAGCATGTCACACCGGGAAGATACAGTTACAGCAGCCATGCATCCATCCCAGAGGCAGGCAAGCATATTACGCTAGGCAGAATCAGTAACAGAAGCCGTGCATCCTTCCCAGAGGCAGGCAAGCATGTCACAACGGCCAGATACAGTTACAGCAGCCATGCATCCTTCCCAGAGGCAGGATTGTGCAAAGTAAACGAAAACCAGTGTTAACCATAACATTATTTAAACAATGGCAGATAGTATTCAGTTACTGTTCAGTAACACATTGCTTACTTATCAATATTTGAAGAATGAATTTTTGTTCTACCGAACATCGAGAGCAATAACTCATTGTGACAGAAACAGCTCTGTTTATATAGAATGTGCTTTCAGTTTAATTATCTTCCATAACTCATGACCTACAACTAACTGGCTTACTTCACCGGAACAAACGTATTTTCCCAATGTGTAAGGCGGTAAATTGGGCGGAATTAGCTCGAGTAAAGGACCGGAACACTCTGAGAAACCCATCAGAATACCGGGTTATACCTCTCATTGCCTATGCGCTTGGACACTTTTCCAATATATTTCCAATGCACTATGTTGGGGATAGAACAGGTTATTCGAGTAATGGAGAATGAAGACCAACCTCAAAACCCAATTATATTGAGTAAAAAAAACATAGAGAAATGAATTATGCCAAAACAAATTTGATGAACGTTTTGTGCCGGAAAACTGTAGTTTTAAACTATGTGCGTTTGTTGCATAGAGCGAACCCGCTTTTAAGCACAGTTAGCAACTGTGCATGATAGTTTGCCAAGCGATACTATCTTCTAAGGCGCTACATAAAACTACATTTTGCATCTTTTACCCAAAGTTATAAATATATGTTTAAATGTTATATCTTGACTGATTTCAGGTTCGCACAATTCACACCACCAGTTTGCGACAACAGCTCTATTATTTAAAATTATGGCGCCGTCAGAGAGAATTGCCGAGGAAAAATATGTCCTGCAGGTCCTGGATCAGTGCTTTTAGACAGTGAAATGCTTCTCACTGATAATTCAGTTGGCAAGGTTCTTCTGACCGATGAACGAATTGAACTGCCCTGTGAACCGGTGCGTCGGGGAAGATGAATCACCTTTTAAAACAGTGGAATTCAGTTACTGTAAGTCAGCTGTCAGTGGTTGTAGCGGAAACGTTTTCACAGCTACGCGGTCCAATTTCACAGCTCCAGAGCCAACTTCCCTAATTCGGTCTTAGAACGTTTAACAGATATATGGACAGTTACTAAACACCTTTAACTGGTCACTGCTCACTGATAACTGCTAACATATAAATGAACGTTGAAAAACATTCCTGCACATTTACGACACGTATTTAAAAATAAACACGGTAATACTTACACCATTTTATTTGATGAATTTCTATATATTATCGTATTGTGAAAAATTAAAGGTTTTAATTTACAGATACTGAAATTTATTTGTTCATCCCAACAGGAGTTTGACTGGTCGTAGAAGTTACATATTTTTGTTTCTAAAAATGCCGCAGTTTCACCTGCCTGATAAGGGCCAGTGGTACAACCATGACGATCTGATCTCGTAAAAAGTAAAGTACACACTCGTCTAATACTATACGTATTACGTCCATTTCTTAAATGTGCAACTTAACTGCTTTCACTCGATACCACTCACAATAGTTTATAATCCATACATGGTAACTTACAATTTTCTGAAGCCCTGCTAAATTCTACTTTCAGGTGATTCCTCCGCCTGATACAAACGAAGCTGATCCAAGTTTAGAAAATTAAACCCAGTGGACTGCGCACCTCCTTCGTGCGCACTCACTTTAATAATATTTTAGATGAAAAGTATTTCTTACTAGGTGTTAGCAATACGCCTGATTTATTTCTGTTTTATCCATATTAATTATAAATGAAATATTATAACTTATCGATAAGGTATAAGCAAAAGTTCAGTTAACCAAAATAAGATACTTTTATTTAAATAGAAGTATAAAATTCTTCTGATACATGACATATTTAGGAAACAGCCAAATACAAAAATGGGGAGACAACTTCCCGTTTGTAACACACTGCTATATTTTTTATAGTAAGTACTTCAACTAGAGCTTGAACCTAAGTCAGTTCATTGCTTACTGAAATGAGTGTTTCCGCAACTTTTATAACATTTTAAGCAATATCCAATATATAAGTATGCAGTTAGACTTTCAGCTCGAGACTTGAAATCATAAAATAAAAACGTTTTCTCAAAAATTAATAAAATATGGCATTTTCCCCAAAGGACGAGGGAATGTTTAGAAACGGGTAACAAATATACAAATACGAATAAAATACACAAAATACAAAGTGAAAAGATAAAAACCGATAGTTTGGTGTCACAACATAAAACAATGGAGCGAAGCAAAATAAAAATAATTGCGAGTCCGAAGTGTGCCCGAAACAAATAAGATAATTCCAAACGTAAATTCTGTCTTGCAGAGTGGGTAAGACTGTCTGTCATCTGAGGCATCGCCGAGCATTGCCGAGTCTACACGAAGGAAGCGACACCGCCCCCTTGTAATGCACGGCACACGAGCTCTCCAGTATATACTGATTTAAGTTGATGGTTAATAATATAATTATGTGAAAATTGTTAAATACTTGTTAGGATATATAACGATAAGAAGTTATTTGAGGGCAATTTTTTATGGTTTCATCTTTGGAAACTAGACTACCAAATACGTACAAAAAATTAGTATAAGAGTTTATGTTAACGAATTGACGTCCATAACTAAATAATAAATTTTTCTATTTTATAGTAATTTAAACATTTGTTTAAGCTAAAATTATAACTCTATGTTGTAAAAAAAAACATATTTCTGACTAATTGGGGAGATCTTTTGTTGGCCCAGTAGGCTGTGAGAGTGCTTCGTGTTTGATTGAAGAGGAGAGGTATTAGATCTTGGCTTGAGTATCTAAATGCTGAAAGCTATATCTTTCTGACTCGCAAGTAGTTATGTTGACAATACTTTGAAGCTCGAGCAAAGAGCTCGTCGAGGGAGAAGATTGGCGACATGCTTCATCCTGCGCGCTTGTCGACGAACATTTGGCTGGACGCCACAAGATGCCAGGGTGGATTTGCACCGCCCGTGATGGGCGGAACTGAAAATACCTCCAAGTGATGAGGACACTTCTAAAAGTATGGCACCACGCACAAGGCGTTCGTGAGTGTCGACCTAAGTTTGTACCTGTCAGGGGAACGTTCTGGCAAAGTTGTAAACACAATATTTATTTGAATACTGCAGAAAAAGCTCACTGGTATTTCTACAAGATATTTTGCATGAAGACACATTTTTTCAGTACCACACTAAGATCACGCCTATGCTTTATTAGGGGATTTGCAGCATTTGTTGAGCATCTAGGAACATGCTTAGTAGACCATATTCAAAACCATTACTTGTTTTGAGAGGAACTAAAGGCAGCACGGCCGTGGTGCGGTATGCGTGTTAGTTGTGGTCGGCTGAGCTGACACGTTCGATAATGACGTCAAACCCACGTGATGTGGGTGTGATCGAGCGAGGAGGCACAAGAGTGAACTGCTGGACTCGCATTCGAGAGGGCCTGGGTTCGTCTACGGCGTGATTCGGCGTGTGAGGGCACCGAGGACGTGGGCACGTGGTTCCAAACTGTCAAAACCACTGACGTAGCGCAGATTATGTACGTCCAATGCGCGAGTCCTTGTCAACATTTGTGAAAATAGCTCATATGGTCTTTGCTTCGCAAAATTTAAACTTCATGGTTTTAAAAAGGTTACTCTATAACATTGTTTAAGAACTGTTCCATATCAGCATTTGCGACTACACTAGCGCGGAGGCACAGAACAGTTAAGTAGACAGAGACGCAATGGCTTGACGATTTCGTTGATGTGAACTACCAATTCTCTGGTTGGCTGCGCAAGACTCTGAGAACGTGCTTTTGCGTATGATTGGCTACTATATATCGCGAAAGGTTTCCTATTGGCTGAATTGCCGAGGAAGATACCAGACGTTGATTGGCGAACGTCGTTCTGACATGTCACCGGCCAATGACGTCATCTTGCTGGCTACAGTTCGCGGTAAAAGCGGCTGCATCACCCCTGTATTCTTAAGTAAGTACGTAGTGGTATAGGCATGCATTATAACAGTAACTTAGGCCCGTCGAGCGGTTTACATGTTACGATAGCAAAGCATTTCCCCGACATTACTATATCAGGAAACCAATATACTTAATTGCAGATAACAGATAACTGCATGACCTTTCTCGTAAGGAACGGCAGGAAATGTGATACCTGAATAATATCTGCCTGTACACTGGTGTCCTGCGCATCTCAGCGGTGGATATAGGTTGTTCTGCGCATGTTGTAGACTGACCCGCTTACGGCAACACATCCAACCGCTACTGCGATTGACCGCTGACCTGGGACGGCGTCTTATTAGTTATCGCGAGAAGCTACAAGAGTACGGAGGGGATAATCTGACCTCCGGTGCTCTGCACCACACATACCACGTGGCAGAGTTAAGGCGACTCTCTATAGTCAAATATTGTCTGTGGAACCAGTAGTTGTACGGGGTTTCACATTGTTTATAGGGATTCCCCTTAAAAGCGCGCACGACATAAAATAACGCTTAAACTGTGTTATACAAATTTATGGAAGTCAATGAAGAGAAAACAAGAGAAAGTAATCCTACCTAACTGCTTCTACTAACTTCGTAAGGAAGTATTTTAGCAGATTGATGTACCGAGCGAGAATGCGCGCTCTGGAGGTCCTGGGTTTGAATCTCGGTCCACCAATCCTTATTTCGGTTTCCCGTGGTTTCCCGAGATCGCTGCAGGCGAATGCCAGGGATGGTTCCTCACCAGTGGCATGAGCTTTTGCAGGGGGAGTGTGTGGGGGGGGGGCAAGGAAACTGCACCCCCGCCTGAAGTATGAGACATTCGTTACAACAATCGTTCATGAGTGAGTAGTGCCCGTGGTCATTAGGATTTTCGCAAGTGGGAATCGTGCCGGACGATGGCCGCTGTTTGGTAGGTTTTCTCGGAGATCTGCCACTTGCCCGCCCTTGCATTCCGGCGCTGCTCCATACTCACCTCGCTGGCAGTCAAGACGAAGCACGCCTTGTTAGTGTGTGACTTGCGACGTTGTTGCCCGCGCCTCTGCTGGGACGGGGCAAGACGAGGAGACTTGGCCGGCTGTTGCCCCGCACGCAAGCAATCTAGCGGCTGTCGGCATGTTCGGG